>ONZH01024066.1:0-22661 GCA_900303285.1 Rhinella marina | reverse complement strand
TTCCATCACTGCGGGGGCCGCTATCAGCAGGAGGGACAAGTATCGGCGGATGCTTGCGGGAGTACCTGGCAGACCGTAACCCTGTTTCCTCCCCGATCCCTCGGCGTCCTACACTTACTGGGTCTCCAAGTTGGACACGTGGCCTGGAACTGTCCCTGTACGCCTTGGAGGTGCTGCCTGCCCTGCCGCCAGCGTGCTATCAGAAAGGGTGTTCAGCGCAGCGGCGGGCATTATAACCGATAAGCGCAGCCGCCTGTCAACCGACAGTGCCGACAGGCTGACGCTAATCAAAATGAACAGCAAGTGGATTGACCAGGACTTTGCTTCTCCAACAGTGGAAAGCATCCAAAAGTGAAGTGCCATCTGTATGAAGTGCCATTTCCTCCTCCACCTCCTCCTCCTCCTCCTTAACCGCCGTTAGAATTGCTCCGTAAATAAGAAAAATTTATATATTTATGGCTCACCTCTTGGGCCTCCACAAAATGTTTAAGAGGTGTCACCTCTTGGGCCTCCACATAATTTTTAAGAGGTCTCACCTCTTGGGCCTCCACAAAATGTTTAAGAGGTGTCACCTCTTGGGCCTCCACAAAATTTTTAAGAGGTCTCACCTCTTGGGCCTCCACAAAATGTTTAATAGATCTCACCTCTTGGGCCTCCACAAAATGTTTAACAGGTCTCACCTCTTGGGCCTCCACAAAATGTTTAAGAGGTGTCACCTCTTGGGCCTCCACAAAATTTTTAAGAGGTCTCACCTCTTGGGCCTCCACAAAATGTTTAATAGGTCTCACCTCTTGGGCCTCACAAAATGTTTAACAGGTCTCACCTCTTGGGCCTCCACATAATTTTTAACAGTCTCACCTCTTGGGCCTCCACAAAATGTTTAAGAGGTCTCACCTCTTGGGCCTCCACAAAATTTTATCAAGGTCTCACCTCTTGGGCCTCCACAAATTTTTATCAAGGTCTCACCTCTTGGGCCTCCACAAAATTTTTAACAGGTCTACACCTCTGGGCCTCCACATAATTTTTATCAAGGTCTTCCACTCTCTTGGGCCTCCACAAAAATTTTATCAAGGTCTCACCTCTTGGGCCTCCACAAAATGTTTTAAAGAGATGTCACCTCTTGGGCCTCCACATAATTTTTAAGAGGTCTCAACCTCTTGGGCCTCCACAAAATGTTTAAGAGGTCTCACCTCTTGGGCCTCCACAAAATGTTTAAGAGGTCTCACCTCTTGGGCCTACCACAAAATGTTTAACAGGTCTCACCTCTTGGGCCTCCACAAAAATGTTTAACAGGTCTCACCTCTTGGGCCTCCACATAATTTTTAACAGGTCTCACCTCTTGGGCCTCCACATAATTTTTAACACGTCTCACCTCTTGGGCCTCCACATAATTTTACACGTCTCACCTCTTGGGCCTCCACATAATTTTAATCAAGGTCTCACCTCTTGGGCCTCCACAAAATTTTTTAACAGGTCTCACCTCTTGGGCCTCCACAAATTTTTTAACAAGGTCTCACCTCTTGGGCCTCCACATAATTTTAATCAAGGTCTCACCTCTTGGGCCTCCACAAAATTTTTACAGGTCTCACCTCTTGGGCCTCCACAAAATTTTTATCAAGGTCTCACCCTCTGGGCCTCCACAAAATTTTTAACAGGTCTCACCTCTTGGGCCTCCACAAAATTTTATCAAGGTCTCACCTCTTGGGCCTCACAAAATTTTATCAAGGTCTCACCTCTTGGGCCTAAACAAAATTTTTAACAGGTCTCACTTCTTGGGCCTCCACAAAATTTTCCATGAGCCTCTGGCCAGCCCACGGCCTCTTCCTGCCTTTTTGCGGTCCTACGCATCCCTCAACATCCCCACTGCTTTACCTGCTAGACATGACACTGGGCCAGGTCGGGGTCACTGACATCTCAAGCGCCAACAATTTGGTCATTTTAAGGCTTCTGCATGTGTTTGAGTTGTTTTTACATTTTAAAGAAGACATGTCTGACCACATCTCACACACACACACACAATGACAATTAGGGGTGGGGTCTATTTGCTTTCCCCTTTGCCTATGCCATCTGTGGTTGTCATAGGCAACGTGATTTTAAGGGGTGCAGAATTTCATCTTCTTTTTTGTCTAGTTTGGCTTGGGGTCCCTGGCAATGTAGAGGAAAGAAGGTTTCCTTGTATGGTCTCACTTTACAGAGAGGTTATATTGTCTTTGGAGTGTATTGTTGAGAGGCTGTGATAGTGGCGTAATAGTGCGACTTGGGCCCGTTATATGCACCCAGACATGCTTCCCCTGCTGTCCCAGTTGCATTCCAGCAGTGTTGGCATCCTTTTCTGAGGATTCAGGGTGGACTTGGTGACCTCCAAGTGGTCGAATTGAGATTTCCAAGTGGCGAGCATTTTTTTCCCATAGACTATAATGGGATTCGATAGTCGGTCGAATAGTCGAATTTCGCGGTCTATTCGAATCGAATTTCGAACTTTCGAATATTTCACTACTCGCTCATCTCTACTCGTTAACATAGCTACGTCCACCCTGCAATCCATCAGTGGTGGACATGATTATACACAAACTCAGACAACCCCTTTAAATGGCCTAAAGTAGCAAATGAATTGATACTCCTTACAGGCTCTTTTACAAGAACCATACGGATTGTGTCAGGATCTGTTCATGGAAAAACTGATGGTTTTGCACACAAGTTCAATCATTTTTTCTGCGATTGCGCTCAGTGTGTGCGTTTTTTTCCGTCTGGATTGTATCTGGAATGTTTGTGTTTTTAGCACGTGTGAAGAAACACTGAAAAATAACAATCGACATCTCCTGGCAACTGTCAGTGAAAAACCCATTGCGTCCGGATGTCTCCCGTTTTTCATGCAAGCACCATTCGGGCAGAAAACTTGCTTGTGTGAAAGAGCCCTACCGCTTCCAGTACAGCTCTCCGGTCCTCCCACTGCTGACATTATCTCTCTGGCTGCAGCAGTGACACTCAGTGCACATAGGTTTGCTGAGGCCAGTGATTGGCTGCAGTGGTGACCTGTGACTTGGGTTTCCCCACATAGAGGCACTCTTCAAGTGCTGTAGTTACCTGCAAAGTCAGTGGTTGGTACTCGGGAGCACTGCTTTTAAGAAAAACTAATTTGAACCAGATTCAGTGGCCCCTTAATCTCAGTATATTGTGTTTGGAGCATTTATAAAGTACACAATACAACTGATAGTAATATATTGACAATATTGTCAAATTGAGATATAATGGTATAGTGCAGGGGTACTCAAGTACTTTTGCTGAAGGTCCACATACCTGAGTCTGCTGTAGGATGAAGGTCCAAGCTGCAAAACAAAAAAATATATAAGGAGGGACAACACCAGTGGTGTGTAGCCTTAATAGTAGTAATGCCCTCTATGTACTGTGCCCCTTTCAGAGGAATAATGCCCTTTGGCGCCCCCTTGTGCCCCCTTCACATTATCAATGTGCATTGTGCCCCTTTCACATTTGCAATACCTATTGTGCCCCCACCAGAATAAAAATGTCCATTGTGTCCCCTCCAGAGTAGAAATTCCCTTTGTGCCCCCTCCAGAATAAAAATGCCCATTGTGCCTCCTTCACATTAGTAATGCCCTCTGTGCCCCCTCCAGAGTAGTAATACCCTCTGTGCCCCCTCCAGAGTAGTAATGCCCTCTGTGCCCCCTCCAGAGTAAAAATGCCCTCTGTGCCCCCTCCAGAGTAAAAATGCCCATTGTGCCCCATCACATTAGTAATGCCCTCTGTGCCCCCTCCATAGTAATAATGCCCTCTGCCCCCCTCTATAGTAATAAAGACCTCTGTGCCCCCTCCATAGTAATAAAGACCTCTGCCCTCTGTGCCCCCTCCATAGTAATAAAGACCTCTGTGCCCCCTCCATAGTAATGAAGCCCTCTGTGCCCCCTCCATACTTATAATGTCCTCTGTGCCCCCTCAATAGTTATGAAGCCCTGTGTGCCCCCTCCATACTTATAAAGTCCTATGTGCCCCCTCCATAGTGATGAGGTCCTCTGTGCCCCCTCCATACTTATAAAGTCCTACGTGCCCCCTCCATAGTGATGAGGTCCTCTGTGCCCCCTCCATACTTATAAAGTCCTATGTGCCCCCTCCATAGGTATAAAGTCCTATGTGCCCCCTCCATAGGTATAAAGTACTCTGTGCCCCTCCATAGGTATAAAGTTCTCTGTGCCCCTCCATAGGTATAAAGTCTTACAAATCTAATATATCATTACTTTAATAATACAGGGTGGGCCATTTATATGGATACACCTAAATAAAATGGGAATGGTTGGTGATATTAACTTCCTGTTTGTGGCACATTAGTATATGGGAGGGGGAAAATTTTTCAAGATGGTGGTGACCATGGCGGCCATTTTGAAGTCGGCCATTTTGGATCCAACTTTAGTTTTTTCAATGGGAAGAGGGTCATGTGACACATCAAACCTATTGAGAATTTCACAAGAAAAGCAATGGTGTGCTTGGTTTTAACGTTACTTTATTCTTTCATGAGTTATTTACAAGCTTCTCTTTGTTTACAGCCATTGACATGTTGCAGAGATTAACACGTGAGGAGCGGATAGAAATTGTGTTGATGTCTGGTGAACGCAGTGCCCCGGTCATTGCAGCAGATTTCAATGCAAGACACCCTACGAGACAACCCATCTCCCATGCTACAGTTAGCAAACTGCTTGCCAAGTTTCGTGAAACTGGTTCAGTGTTGGATTTGCCAAAATGTGGACGCATGAAAACTGTCACTAATGAAGAAACATCAGTGGCTGTCCTAGCTTCATTCAGCAAGAGCCCACAGCGTAGCACTCACCGCATGTCACTGGAGAGTGGCATCAGTCGAACATCCCTTCGGCGGATATTAGCTACTCACAAATGGCACCCTTACAAACTCCAGCTGCTGCAGCATCTCGACGAGGATGACCCAGATCGGTGCACTGAATTTGTAGAATGGGCAAAACAAAAATTGGAACAGGACCCTTAGTTTACACAGAACTTTTTGTTCAGTGATGAGGCAAACTTTTATGTGAATGGTGAAGTTAACAAACAAAACCACCGCTATTGGTCTGACACTAACCCACATTGGATAGATCCCTCCAAGACTTTTGGAACACAAAAATTGATGGTATGGTGTGGTATATGGGGTACAAAGATAGTGGGGCCATTCTTCATCAATGGAAACCTCAAGGCCACTGGATATGTGAAATTGCTACATGATGATGTGTTTCCCTCTTTATGCACTGAAGCTGGCACGTTCCCTGAGTTTTTCCAGCAAGATGGTGCACCACCACATTATGGGTGTCAGGTCCGAGCATTCATAGATGAACAGTTTCCTGGAAAGTGGATTGGTCGTCGTGAGCCAGTTGAATGGTCCCCAAGGTCTCCCGATCTGACTCCCTTAGACTTTTATCTTTGGGGACATCTGAAGGCAATTGTCCATGCTGTGAAGATACGAGATGTGCAGCACCTGAAACTACGGATACTGGAAGCCTATGCTAGCATTTCTTCTGTGGTGTTGCTATCAGTGTGTGAAGAGTGGGAGAAGAGGGTTGCATTGACAATCTAACACAATGGGCAGCACTTTGAACACATTTTAAAAATGGTCAGAAACTTGTAAATAACTTATGAAAGAATAAAGTTATGTTAAAACCAAGCACACCATTGTTTTCTTGTGAAATTCTCAATAAGTTTGATGTGTCACATGACCCTCTTCCAATTGAAAAAATTAAAGTTGGATCCAAAATGGTCGACTTCAAAATGGCTGCCATGGTCACCACCCATCTTGAAAAGTTTTCCCCCTCCCATATACTAATGTGCCACAAACAAGAAGTTAATATCACCAACCATTCCTATTTTATTTAGGTGTATCCATATAAATGGCCCACCCTGTACTGTTGTAGTTCATTAAGATCTCCCAAAAATTACATCACATATTTAAAAAGAAAGGATATAAATATGTGCAGATTTTCCTTATTATTGGTTCCCCTACCCATATACAAACTGGGACTAATATGCCCATATTTATTTGACTATATTTTATTTTATTTTTATATAGATTTGGGATATATCCTTTCTTTTTCAATGTGTGATGTAAACTTTGGGGGATCTCTATGACCTACAGCATTATTATTAAGGCTACTTTCACATTTGCATTGTGGTTATCCGGTATTGAGATCGGCAGAGGATCTCAATACCGAAAAAAACTGATCAGTTTTGTCCCCATGCATTCTGAATGGAAAGAGATCCGTTCAGGATGCCAGCTGTAGTTTTGTGTCTGATAGAAACTGATCAGGTACTGAAACCAATGTAAGGCTACTTTTACACTAGCGTTTTATAATTCCGGTATTGAGTTCCATCATAGGGGCTCAATACCGGAATAAAACGCTTCAGTTTTGTCCCCATTCATTGTCAATGGGGACAAAACTGAACTGAAGACAACGGAATGCTCCTAAAAGCATTCCGTTCCGTCTTCAGACCGGAGAGCAAACCGCAGCATGCTGCGGTTTGCTCTCCTGTCCAGGCATCCGCATCAAGACGGATCCGTCATGACCCCCAATGAAAGTCAATGGGGACAATCCGTTTGGTTTGACACAATGGTGAACGGATGTGTCCTCCATTGACTTTCAATGGAGTTCATGACGGATCCATTACCTGCACACATACATACATACATACACACATACAGACATACACATAAACATACACAGACATATACACATACAAATACACATACATACTTACATGCTCCCGGCAGGTCTCCACAGTGTAGGAGGAGCAGGACGGCGCACACATAGGACGATTCCACCCGGCACTCAGCAGAGGGCGCTGTGGGGAATCGTCCTATGTGCGCGCCGTCCTGCTCCTCCTGCGCTCTGGAGACCTGCCGGGAGCATGTAAGTATGTATGTGTATTTGTATGTGTATATGTCTGTGTGTACGTACTGTGTGACATGTGTGGGGCCGGAGCGTGGTTCCGGCCTCACACATGTCCCTGCGGCAGCACGGATCCGGCGGCACCCTTCACCTGCCGGATCCGTGCTGCCGCTAATGTGAAAGAGGCCTAATAAGTCAATGGTGACAGATCAGTTTTTTTAGGAGACTAAAAAACCGGATCCGTCACCCATTGACTTTCAATGTATTTAGTACCTAATCATTTTTTTTCAGTTTTGATATCACAGAACTGCATCCTAACGGAACGGATGCATCCTGATGTGCAAAATCAAAACGGATCAGTTTCATTCAGGTATAGAGATCCTCTGCCGGATCTCAGTACCTGAATTAACAACGCAAGTGTGAAAGTAGCCTAAAGTAATGATATATTAAATATACAGTGCTGCCCCTTTAAAAATAGGACAGCACTTGGTTACATGTTCTGATATTATTTGTTTATGTACAGTCTCCATTTTTTGTATTCTTCTTATATTCTCTCAAATTCCACTAACTGTATCGTTGTGATATAGTAAGATCCACTAGATGGCAGACTTCCACAGAACATATCCACTTCTATCATCCAGAATTGATTCTTCTAATGACCATATACTGTATAAAAGTTTGGCATGTGTCATACTAGATAACAAACCTGTAAATAAGGCCGGGTTCCCATCACTGTGTAGTTTTCCGTTCTTCTGATCCGTCCCGCATGCAGGTTTTTTTTTTCGTGTCTAAAATAATGGATCTCAGATGGATCCATTTTTTTTTTATTTTTCTGTTCCTCTGATGGATCAGTAGAGCAGAAAAATAAATGGTGATGTGAACGCAGCCTAATCTGTTTTATCTTGATGTACTGTATAATAATGAAAAAATAATAATAGTGATGATAAAGTAATAATAAATCCATTTCCTTCAGGTCCAGTTTTTGATTCTGATAATGTAGCTCAGCCTGATACAAAATTGCCCGAAATTGAGAAAACTAAGCATGTGTATGAGGAAACAAGGAGTGATATCTGTCAGCTGACTGCTACTTTATGTGTATGCCTCCTGTGGGAGTACAATTATTGCTTTGCAGGGGGTTTTCATTACTAGTTGTGCTGGTTTAATGGTTTGACAAAACAGTGACCTCCTGCAACTTATTCATTCTTTTGTATGGATGTAACCAGTTTTCCCACAAATACAAGCTATTGCATGTCTCTAGTACATTCCATGAATTCATGATTAGTGGGTGGGCCATTCTCTGATCACTACGTGGCCACAAAGCTAGTCAAACACAATAGCCACCTCAGATTGCTTTCCTGGAGCTGTTGAGGTTCTGCAGCTGGGATCATTTGGTGTTGTATTACATTTCTATAAGACTCAATATATTTATTAATGATCTTGTAGAAGGCTTGCACAGTAAAATATCAATTTTTGCAGATGACACTAAACTGTGTAAAGTAATTAACACCGAAGAGAACAGTATACTGCTACAGATGGATCTGGATAGACTGGAGGCTTGGGCAGAGAAGTGGCAGATGAGGTTTAACACTGACAAATGTAAGGTTATGCATATGGGAAGGAATAATGCAAGTCACCAGTACATACTAAATGGTAAAACATTGGGTAACTCTGACACGGAAAAGGACCTAGGAATTTTAGTGAACTGCAAACTAAGCTGCAGAAACCAGTGTCAGACAGCTGCTGCCAAGGCCAATAAGATAATGGGTTGCATCAAAAGGGGCATAGATGCCCGTGATGAGAACATAGTCCTGCCACTTTACAAATCACTAGTCAGACCGCACATGGAGTACTGTGTACAGTTCTGGGCTCCTGTGAACAAGGCAGACATAGCAGATCTGGAGAGGGTTCAGAGGGGGGCAACTAAAGTCATAGCTGGAATGGGTGGACTACAGTACCCAGAAAGATTATCAAAATTAGGGTTATTCACTTTAGAAAAAAGACGACTGAGGGTAGATCTAATAACTATGTATAAATATATCAGGGGTCAGTACAGAGATCTCTCCCATGATCTCTTTATCCCAAGGACAGTGACCATGACGAGGGGACATCCTCTGCGCCTGGAGGAAAGAAGGTTTGTTCACAAAAATAGAAGAGGATTCTTTACGGTAAGAGCAGTGAGACGATGGAACTCTCTGCCTGAGGGGGTGGTGATGGTAAGTTCACTAAAAGAGTTCAAGAGGGGCCTGGATGTATTTCTGGAGGGTAATAATATTACAGGTTATAGTTACTAGATATGGGTTGTTGTTGATCCAGGGAGTAATTCTGATTGCCTGATTGGAGTCGGGAAGGAATTTTTTCCCCTAAAGTGAGGAAAATTGGCTTCTACCGCACAGGGGTTTTTTGCCTTCCTCTGGATCAACTTGTAGGAAAACAGGTCGAACTGGATGGACAGATGTCTTTTTTTCGGCCTTATAAACTATGTTACTATGTTACTCTGTTCACATTCAGTTAGAGGAATGTACTCAATGTGGACATTTAAAGTGTGATGTCAAGCATATGACTGAGATGTATGTAGCTACAGTGATGCTCTCTGCTTTATCTGGAATACTACTTTTTGCAGTAATAGAAAAAGAAGCAGGTAGCTGATCTCACCTGGACCAATTAGGATGTAAGCAAAGACGTTACTGGGAACACAGCACAGGCCTAAATCCAGAAAGCAAAGAAAAGGTGCCAGCTTCCAAAAATATTCCAACAGCCTTTATTGTTCCATGCATGTAAAATCCAGTAATACCACAACATCTACGCATTTCAGGTCAACACAAAACACTTTTTGCAGTAGTTTTGTACTGTCATGGGTTCATTATATCGGCATGTGACATATGTTTTTCATAACCTTTCTTATATGCGTTAATCTTGTGCTATATCATGGTGTATATTATCACTGTACTATAAGATCCATGTGTGCATTATCCTATCATTATGACATCACAGGGGGGCGTTACCCATGTAGCAATATTTCTGCACTGTGATGTAAGGTGAGGTCATCGCTCACACATTGAGAGGAGGTGCACTAAAAAAACTGAGGTGACACTGTTGTTCTTGCTGATTAAACTTAATCATTTACAAGAAGAGTTCAGCAGAACTAAATTTTCTCAGTCACAGTTGAACCCAGTGCACACTGGCTGGCCACAATTACAATGTAATAACTTGTCAGGGTAGACAGTGTTATAGCAGGTTCTCTTCATATAGTCACAGTTTATTTATAGTACCCCCTGTAGTTCTAATAATCCCCTGCTGTTATGACTTTCCTATTTATTATAATGCCCCCTGTAGTGCCAGTATATATAATACTACCCCTATAGTGCCAGAATATAATGCGCCTATATCCCCTCCTGTAGTGCCTATACATATATATATATAATGTCCCTCCCTGTAGTGCCAATATATAATGCGCCCATTGGGAGGTACTGGGAACAGGAACACTCCAACAGAGACAGGAAAAGAATAGCAGCTGCACCAGATAACTGCAAGGGTAAGTTAATTTTAAAACTCGTAAAAACAATAAAAAGAAGCTACATGTTTCAGCGATGGACCGCCACCTTCATCAGCCTGCCTAGAGGAGAGAAGGAATGTGGGGAGCTGAGCGGTCAATAAGTGAAAGGACCACAAACTCTCTGGTGCTCTAGCAATGAGCGTTTCCATCTGTATTGATGGAAGTGCTCATTGCATCTGACATCCCTCTGACAGCTGGCACCCAGGGCTGACTGCCCCCCCCGGCATGCGACTGTGACATCACTGTGTTCTTTGTCCATGTTCTATGTCATTACCATGTTCTTTACTCATGTTCTATGACATCATCATTTTCTTTATTTATGTTCTGTGACATCACTCTACTCTTTATCCATGTTTTGTGACATCATTGTGTACTTCATTCTGTGACATTACTGTGTTTTGTTTTGATGTTGTGTGCCACCACCATTGTGTTCTTTATTAATGTTCGGTGACATCACTGTGTTCTTTCTTAATGTTCTGTGACATACCTGTGTTCTTTATTAAAAAATTTTGAATGTTCTCTGACAATGTTCTCCTCTGACATCATTTCCTAATTTGCTGCTATTTTATATTATTCTTGTGGATTACACGTTACCTGTTTGGATTACAAAATTACCTCATGTGGATTACAATTGAATTTTGGACTGTGTTCCAGTGTTTTATCATGCCAAGCAGCCACGAGGAAAGACTCAAACGTATATCTGAGCCTTTTATGCTTGCAAATGTGAAATTGCACTAAAATGTTCGCATAATTGCCTTTGCTGTATTTTAGCAATAATATTTTTACAAGTTCAGTAACGTTCAAGCACTTTAGCCCATTGTGTGTATACGTAATTTGTGTTGGAATGTTCGCAAAACAACTTTTATTATTTTTGAATGCAAATTCAACCGAATAAATATGTATTAAAAATTAATCTTGTCAGAAATTCGTCGATTATTCGCCGAAGCGAATTTTGGATGATTCGCTCATCTCTAGTCGTAACCCCGGTGTATAATACATTTGGAAAATTAATCAAGCCAGCAATGGAGGCAAAATGGACAATCACAATATATTAGTAAGTGCCTTGTATTCACTTTGTCTACAACCCCTTTTACATGGCCTTGAAGGTGAAGGGTTAGCAGAGGAAGCAGGAGAAGCAATGGTACACGGAGTGTCTTGGGCCCTCCCTTGCTGCATCTAACTGCTTATTTGCATATCAATGAAAAGCACCTATTCTCTTGCGCAGGAATAGATCTCTAAATGAAAAGTGTCATTACATTCAGCAGAGCTAGCCCTACAAGGCATTATGCCAGTGATATAAAGGCTAAGGAACAGAGTATAATGGTATAGTGAACCCTAAGAGGACGACAGGGATCGAACCATAATGGTGAAGTTTCACTAAAGTGCATATACAGTATAAATCACAGTAACAAAACTCTGACAACTGCCTTATCAGCATCTAGCCAAAATAGAGATAACAAAAGTAACCTTAACCATGATGTGTGTAATATATCTTTGCCAAAACGTGCGTCGGAACTGGCGTGTGACTGGTCTCACACATCATGGGTAAGGTTACTTTTGTTATGTCTATTACTACAAGGTTTAACAGTGCCTGGTTTAACAGTGAATTTCCTGATGACAGACTCCCTTTAATAAGTATGGGAATGGTCCCCAGTGGAATACAGATAAAGAATTTTTATGGGAAACAGTTTGGGACTTGCTGCTGTTTTCCTTGGATCTAGAATGATAATTTGGGGTTCAGAGCACAGACCCATCGAATCCAGTAGCAGAATATTTTATACTAGAATCACTTCTATTTCTGTATATTTTTAATAGATTTAAGAAGTAACTGAAGTTGAAATGAATAATTGATTTCAGTGATATTTTAACATTACTTAAGTCATTCCAGTTTAATGGAATGGAAAATCACACCGTGAAATAAAAGATTAGGAGAATGAGTGCTAAGTGCACCATGCTGGGACCCTAATGTGTGAGGGTCATTCCTGGGCACTAAAAGGTTTTTTTAGACAGACATTTTTCAGTAAGTTAAATACATAAGAAAGACTCATGGGAAGGTTTTATGTACCACACTGAATCTGAACCTTAAAGGGGTTGTGTCAGGAAGCATATTCTGCAGCATGGATGGCCAACCTGAGGCTCTCCAGTTGTTGCAAAACTACAACTCCCAGCATGCTCAGACTGCCTACAGCTATCAGCCTACAGCAGGGCATGGTGGAAGTTGTAGCTTTACAACAGCTGGAGAGCCTCAGGTTGACCATGCTTGTTCTACAGTTTTCAAACCAGCACTTGGATCTGAATATTTTAGTAATTGCATGTAATTAAAAATAGCCAGTGAGCTATTCAATAAAATGTATCTATATAAGTCCTGACTTTTCTGATGCCTTCTTACTCTTCTTCCATGGGACAAAAGTAGGGGTTTGTGCATTACCCTCATGATTGCAGATAGTGGGTGTGCTGAGATCAGACTCAGATTTTCTGAGCCCTCTGAGAATACCCTGATACTGAGGGGGATAGAGAGAGATGGTCTACTGTCAGGGGCCCCATTTTGTAGGGGGTCCAAATTAACAGAAGGTGGGGTAACACAAGTAGGCAGGGTCAACAATACCATAGTGCAAACTACTGTCCCAGCAGAAACAAATAACACAGTATAGCACAATATACTGCCCCAAAAGCTGTCCCTCTGTGGTGGCCATCAATAGCTACCATCTTCTGTCCTCTTCCTCCAGTTGTCTATGGAGCAGGGGGCTTAGGAGGTGAGGTGCAGGCCACAGCAGTTGAATTCTGGAGGACATGTGCGGTCGCTGGTTGGGTACATGAGTACCTGATTCTCACAACATTAATTACTGTTGAGAGATCATTATATACCCAGTCAGCTGCAGAGAAGAGGTCTTGAGTGGCCCTCTGGGGCATTGGCCCACTGGGATATTTCCCTGTAGGGTCTATGGCCAATCTGTCCCTGGCCATTGTTTAGTTTTATTGGTTGGAATGTTCATTTCTCATGCTGACTTGTCTACCTATATGCTCTCATTGTCCTGCCCTCTGAGCACTCTATAAACGTGCAGAGACGAGTCCGGTAGTCGGGATTGTGAGAGGTTTTTCAGCATGTTCTCAGGAGAAGCTCCCAGAGATCAATGATCTATAAATCATCTGCTTGTGTTTAGCAGATCTTCCTGGACTGAAAGGACTCTGTATTTCATACTGTAACACCTGGTTTTATAACCCTTTCACTGTAGATTTTATTGACTCTTACCTGGGGTGCAGGGATATTTTTCTATAATAAATAACTCTTGAAATGTCCTTTAATGCTGCGTCTGACACTGATCACATGGACTTCTAAATTGCTATTGCTTATGTTATTGTGTTTTGTAAATGTTAATAAAAACAAACAAATAAAAGTATCTGTATAGCACCAACTGCTGTTTGTTCTTTTCCTTATTTTTTGTTCGTCTCACTGAGTGGGTCCAATGTTCTCACTTTAAAAAGTGACATCTTAGGGGATGGAATCTGTAATAAAGAATAGATCACTTACCTTACAGCTCCTATGCTGCCGCTTCAGTTCTCCCAGCAGGGCTCTGTTTTTTTGGCCGCAACGTTGACGTCATGCCAACACATGACTGCTGCAGCCAATCCCTGGCTTCTTCAGTGCACTGCTGATGCCAGTGATTGGCTGCAGCAGTCACATGTGGTCAACGCGACTTCACCGAACCAGCCAACAAAACAGAGCCCATTAAGGATAACTGAAGCGGTAGCGCGGGATCTGTCATTTAAGTAACAATCTGTTTTGTATTACAGATCGATCCCCTGAGTTGACCACTTTCCTCTTGAAATCAGACATCCCTTTTAAGCAGAGTCAAATCAGGAGGGAATCACAAGCAACAGCAGAGCAAGAAAGGTTGTCAGACGCTTCATGTCAAAAACGCTAGAAGTAACAAACAGTCAATCTTTGAGATGGTGTCAATGGTCAGAAAACAAGAATAAAATATAACAATCCAATATAGTACACCAAGTTGTAGTACACAATAACCGGCACATATAGATGTATAAAGGGAAATTTAATAGAGCGCCACATGCACTGATTGGTCATCAAAGCACCCACTTCTGAGCTTCATGATTGCCTGGCCAGCCAGATGTGCTATTAGCATGTGCTGAACCAGAGGTGTAGCTATATGGGGGCAGAGGTAACAATCGCTACCGGGCCCAGGATCCTGAGGGGGCCCAAAGACCCTTGTGCCAAATAAGAAGACACAAGTATTGATTGATGATCAAGTTACACCTCTGGCTGGAGGGAAGGGGTTAGGCCAAGAATTTGACATGGGGGCAGGTGCTATTTAAATTTTTGCCCCTATGCTGAACAGTATCCCAACCAGCAGCTTTGGCAGCCACAAAAGCACATCGCTGGATTGTAGATAACTAAGTACTTTACAGCAAATTTTAAGATGACTTCACCTGGTCATTAAAGACATAAAATCCATGAAATATATTGATGACAATATAGATATACTTCTCAAGGCTTCGGTGAATTACTACTGTATTCATAACTGCATTTTTTTTTAAATTGAAATAAGAATCCGATACCAAGATACCAGCCAGTACCAAATTTTACTTACAGAGAGTACGTAAACAGCATTTCCAATAAAGTTTTTGAACTAATCGACTTTGGATCTGTGATCTGAAGCTCGATTTGCTCAAGATTACTAGCTACCTGTGAGAGGAAAATATAGGACATGGACAGTGTCAGACTGGGATGCCATGGGCCCACCAGTAAAATTCATTTTAGGGGCTCACTATAAAGCTACATGCGAATACTAACCACCCATGCAGTTACTTTGAGGGGGCAAGAAAAGAAGATATAACTAGCCTGACTCTGTACCTAAAGGTCCTCTCAGCCACCCAATGTGTCTATAAGTGGGTACTTTGTTAAATAATGTGTCCAGTTTTTCATATCAACATAGATTTAGATGCTGTATGCTGCTTATCTATATCTAGTGCCACTTGTAAAATGACTAGGGGCTCACCTTGCTCAGGGGCCCACCTGGGGGATTGACCTGTACCCCTGTGGGCCAGTCCGAGCCTGGACGTGGAGAAGGACCTTTGGTAAAGCCACCATCACCATGTGACCAGTGCAGGAAGCCACGTATAGCAGTGTAGCAAATTCTGAAGGACTTTTGATGATGTCATCATCAAGTGACCAGTACAGAGAACTGGTTAAAGACCTGTAGGATGTTGCTGTGAGGGGGAGGAGCTTCTGTGCTGTGCCTGGAGGTTAGTGGTGTCCTGGGTTAATGTCATGGGGAACCGGCGGCGTGCTTCCTCCGTGCAGCGCCGGCGGACTCCCACTGTTGTTCAGGAGCGAGGAGGAGATGTGCGAACTCGTCTTCATGACAACAGGGGCAGGGAGGACCCGGCACGCGTTCAGTCTCTGCGCGGCTGGCATCCACCCCATCTCCTTGACGACAGGCAGGAGGAGCTTCAGCTATGAATATGTGTGCTATAGGTCACGTGACGCTGGCCACGTCACGTGACCTACCTTTGAGTACTGGCAAGGAAGCCAGCACTTCCCGTTTCACTTTTGGAGTTAGGTCATGTGACGAGGCGGCCCTACTTGGAGCCCTATTTAAACAGGCAGCCTGCCAGCCACAGGTTGCCTGAGATTGGTCTATACCTCCAGTGCTAGTGCTTGCTAATCCTCAATGTGACTACTGTGTTTTGGACTTCGGCTGTGTATTTTTGACCTTGCTTTTGCTCTCTCCCCTGGTTTTGACGTGACTTCCTGGTACAACTTTTGGCTTACTGACTCTCCAATATTGTGTTTGTGTTCTGTCTTTGTTTGTTGTATTTTCCTCTTGTTCCCCTTCCCTTTTAGCCCCAGCACTTATTCAGGCTAGGGATTGTCACCCAGGTACGCACCGTTACATAGGACGGGCCGTGTAAGTAGGCAGGGACAGAGGTTGGGGCTCAAGTTAGGGCTCACTACTCCACGTATCGTGACAGTTAATCAGCACAATTCATTGGGTAAGGCTAGGTATTCGTTTGGGATCAGATTTCAGTATACTGTTCCAGCATAGGAGCAGAATACCAGAATCATCAGATCCGGCATATGCTGAACAGTGGTGGCACCTGCCAGATCCTATCGACAATATTGGGGCCTGACAAGATTCGGCTTGAGTACAGACATGTTGCCAAATGAAATGCTACTGCATGCAGCTGCATTTTGCCCTTTGAATTTGCTAGAATCTGTGATGGAGGCTTTTGCTGGAAACTTTACAGCAGATGTGCACATAGCCTAAGGGGTGCTCATAAGGGGCTCAATTCAGATTCCTGCTACGACAGTGATTTCTATGTACACCTCTGGGTGAGGCTGTGGCTCAGTTAGTGGTACAGCAGAGCTGAAGCTGCGGCAGGGTTGTATAGGGGAGTTGATGCTGAGGTTATGTTGGTGGTGTAAGAGAGCTAAAGCTGTGGCAGGCAGAAGAACCAACTACGGATGCGAAGGCCTGCAGCCTGAATCAGGTTCAAATAACCCGATAGGATAACAGCATGGCTGTATACTGGGTTGCCATGGCAACCTGACATGCAGGGGAAGTAAAATAATGAGACAGTAGGTGGTGCTGGATCTGGGACAGATGAGACAAATATACATTATTTCTGCACACATTGCACATCTCCCGTTTCTTAAAGGCTATGCATTTTACCCATTTTGGGATAAAATATATTTTTTTAATTGGTCTTTATTAAAAATATTCAACTCTTTTGTCAGAAAGTGATAACTGTTTGTCTAGCTGTATGGATCCTACTTTCACTTTCTGCCGTCATCTAATAAACCTTATCTCTAAATTACTAAAATGTCTTAAACACTTACATACTTAGGCCACATTCTTATCAGTAACAGAAGTATTGATCTATAATGAGTGTTTAGGAGGTCAAAGATAAGGAACCATCAGTTGAGTTGCCTGATAGAACATATTTAAAATGCAGAGCCTGGAACTAGAGAATCTCCAGGCTGTATAGAGAAAGGGGCTTAAAATTTTTAATAAAGACCAATTGAAAAAAATATTTTTAGCTCAAAATGAGTACAATGCCACAATAAAAAATTGCCCCAAAGGTGTATATAACCTTTAAATCATTTGGGATTAGCTGATGATCTAACATGAATTGAGCATTCCATAAACACACTGACATCTGTCCTAGTGGGAGAGCAAAATTCAGTAGGTCGAATTTCTACATCTTTTGTTCCTCGGATGCCAGAGCCAGGGGCGTAGCTAAAGGCTCATGGGCCCTGGTGCAACCAGTTCAGCTTGGGACCCCCCCCCCCACTCAGCTCAAGTGCACCTAGCTTTTCCGCAAATATTGAAACGCACCCCCCCCATGCTAAATTCTGAACCTAAACCCTTCCCTCCAGTCCTACTGTTAAAGGGGTTGCCCTCTTTTTACTACTGATGGCCTATCCTCAGGATAGGTCGGTCATCAATATCAGATCGGCCGGGGTCCTCGACCCTCGACGATCAGCTGTTTGAAGAGAGGGCAGCGCTCATGAGAGCTGCTTTCTCTGCTCTGTTCACTTGCTCACTGTAGCATTTGCAGTGATGAGCAGTAAACAGAGCAGAGAAGGCAGCGCTTGTACAAAAAAAAAAAAAGACAACCCCTTTAACGACATACTTGTAAAACATTACATACAGCGCCACAGAGTATACAGGGTCATACTGTACATCCCCTCTTACATCCAGTGACTTATCTTCTCTGATGTAGATATTCTCTTTCCTCTTCTTCTTCTGTCTTCGGTCAGACCAGATCGTCTTGGTGACTTCTTTCAGCCGCGCCTCGTCTCTGCAGAGTTTAACAAACAGACATCTTACTTTCCTACTTTTACATCATCCTCTCACTTTCTCCGCAACACCCCATCCTGCCCCCCCCAATACTATACTGCAGAAACAGTCCCCCTGAAAATACTGGTACCACACAGAAAAACAATACCCCTTACCCTTCAGATCAAATCCCCACATCAAACCCCAGATGAGAACCCCCCCATCTCCAGACCCCCATATAAGACCCCCATTAGACCTCCAAACCCCCAATCATACCCTCATTAGAACCCCAGACCCCCAATCAGACCTCCATTAGACCTCCAGACCCCCATTAGACCTCTCTAGACCCCCAGTCAGACCCCCCTTCAGACTCTTCAAGCCCCTAATTAGACCCCTTCTGGCCCCCATATCAACCCCCTCCTCCTTTTCTGGCACCCATATCAGACCCCCCCTTTCTGGCGCCCATATCAGACCACCCCTTTCTGGCCGCCAATAGCAGACCCATCCCCTTCTGGCCCCCAATAGTAGACCCCCCCCCTTCTGGCCCCCAATAGTAGAGTCCCCCTTCTGGTCCCCAATAACAGACCCCCCTTTCTGGCCCCCAATAGCAGACCCCCCTTCTGGCCCCCAATAGCAGACCCCCCACTTCTGGCCCCCAATAGCAGACCCCCCACTTCAGGCCCCCAATAGCAGACCCCCCCTTCTGGCCCCCAATAGAAGACCGCCCTTCTAGCCCCCAATAGCAGACCCCCATTTAGGACTCCAAATCAGACCTCAGATCAGACAATAAAACAAATAAATATAACTTATCTCTCCTGACGCTCTTCTCCCGGTCCTGGCTGTCTTCCCGCTCTCACCTCTTCCTGGGCCCGCGCTTCAGTCACCTGACCTCCTGCAGCGTCAGGTCAGAGTGCGCTCTGTACATCCTGACGCTGCTGGCCGTCAGCGCGGGCCCCAGGAAGAGCAAGCAGGAGGAGGAGTAAGTACTGTACAGCGCTACTAGCGCTTCACTCCCCCTCCTCCTGCATACTAGTGAGTGCTTCCATTATGGAAGCGCTTGCTAGTATTCCCTTTATAAGATGCACTGCATCTTATAACGCGAACAGTAGAGCACCACTGTGGCTTAGGGGCCCGGTCGCAAGTGCGATCGCTGCGACCCCTATAGTTACGCCAATGCTTGCAGCACAAAGTCCCCTCTCTTCATTGAATAAAAAAAGTACACAAAACCAATGATGAGCAGTCAACAGATTAAGTTTTCAGTGGAACAAGAATGAGGCTTGGGCTGACAGCTAATTTGAGGCCATCTTATCAATCAGCTCTACAGCAGTTGTTGTACCCAGCATTGGCATGAATCCTTTTTTTTAATAAAGTATATAAAACAATTATGTACATAGGAACCAAAACCAAACCAAAAAACCTAAATAGATCCAAATGAGGATATTAATGTGATGTTCATTTCTCTAAACTGCAGCAATGAAACAATGAACTGTCTAATAAAGCAGTGGTCATTACAGCTGCGGTTTTTATTTTACCATCTTTCACAACATTATCATGAATCAAAAGTCATCCTTCTATGGAACAGAAAACGTCCTATTGCTTTATATCTTGTATCACATGGCAGCAATGTTCCCTTTTCAATGTATCCGGTCTAAGGGCAGAAGAGGGACAATATACAGTATATTACTAATTTTCCATTCTAAATAGAAACAAAAAAAAAAAATCAAGATATTTTCCATATCTATTCTCTGATATTAATATACTTATTGATCCATTGGTTTACTTAAATGTCCAAAATCATGAGGTCACTACTTTCATATTACATTTATATTGGTTGTGCCCTTCTTTTTCTGTTCCAAATCCCCCATTTTGTCTATACAACCATAGACCTTAATGATAAAATTATGGTTGGCTGCAACCACTCCTAAGAGAAGCTTAGATTTATAGAGGACCTGTCACCACTGCTGGCATGTCTGTTTGCCCTCCTGCTTGGAGATCTTGTGAAAGAGCCGGTCACCATAGGAACTGCACATGCGATCTTACCAGAGGCACCGATCTTAACAGTGCGCATGTGCCGGCCTGGCGGTGACCGGTGCTCACGCGAGATCTCCAAGCCAGAGGAGGAGGAGAAGGACGAAGTAGTCGGGGGGGGGGCAGAGGACTGCAAGGGGAGCGGTTATGTGGGCACATTGGAGAGGGGCCTGGGCACTTGTGGCCATAACACTGTCCATGGGCACTTGCGGGGCCTAATTTGTATATCTTTATAAAGTGTTTTTTTCAGCTTCTGGATGTAGGTAAAACACAATAAAGCTACTATTTTTATGTTGGGCAACTGCGCTATAATGCGATATAAGTGGAGGAAAACGCTCAAAGTAGGTGACAGACTCCCTTTAAATTATTCTAATTATGTGGAAAACAATAACTAGAATAGTCTTGCACTTTGGAGTGCTATTATTAATACAAGGATAGAGGTCCCAGGAGAAAAAAAAACCCTTACAAACCCTCTGATGGCAATAAAGTGGAATTCCCCTTAAATATTTGGCACAGTGTTGTATTGTTGCTTTTATTAGCATTAACTTCCAGAAGTCTTGTGTTTGTTGTGCAACAGTTCCTGTATGCGTCATCTATGAGCTGGCAACTTTCAACCAATTCTCCATATTGTACTCTTTTGTAATCATTTTATATGAACTGATGAACCTATGAAACAGTTCTTGGATACTCAGTTTGGGTCTACACATCAGTTTGGTCATGACATTGCGGGACAAGTGATTGCTATGTATCACTGCAGCCATAGAATTGAATGGAGTCACAGCGGGCTCACAAGTTGTGGTGACTACAACCCCAAGGTTGCAAAGTCCAGCAATGTTTGAATGAGGAGAAATGAAGACAAGAATTTTTTTTCATTAGATAGTGATGATGCAATCCTGCTCCCAGTTGATGTCAGGCTGCTCAGCCATATTGTCATATCGCACACAGTATTGCATCATTACTATGTATGGTAGAGTATCTGCCTTAGAAGAGATAGAAATTAGGACTTTCTGAGCATCCTGACAGTCACTCAACACTGTACTGAACATAGCGTAATGAAGTGAGGCCCCCCTCTCCTTCCACATAACTCAGCAACTGGAAGCAACCAGCCCTATTCACATTCTAGAACAGGCCGCTAATGGCCATTTTAAAGCATTCCCATAGAATTGAATGGGGTCACAGCGGGCTCGCAAGTTGTGGTGACTACAACCCCAAGGTTGCAAAAAGTCCAGCAATGTTTGAGAAGAAATGAAGACCAGAATTGCGTTTCGTTAGATAGTGATGATGCAATTCTGATCCCAGTTGCTGTCAGGCTCCTCAGCCATGATGTCATATCGCACACAGGATCGCATCATTACTATGTATGGTAGAGTATCTGCCTTAGGGCTCATGCACACGAACGTGTGCCGGCCGTGCACCCGCTGTGGGCCGCAAACTGCGGTCCGCAATGCACGGGCACTGACCGTGAGGCCACCGCATGCGGATCATGGACCCATTCACTTGAATGGGGTCCGCGATCCGCATCCGAGGGTCCGCACCGCAAAAAAGTAGTGCTTGCGCTACTTTTTTGCGGTGCGGAGGCACGGCCAGAAACATCACGGAAGCACACCGTAGTGCTTCCGTGGTGTTCCGATCCGTGCCTCCGCTCCGCATCTCCCGGATCGCGGACCCATTGAAGTGAATGGGTCCGAGATCCGTGATGCGGGCTGCACACGGCCGGTGCCCGTTTATTGCGGACCCGCCGTATGCGGCCCACAGCACGGGCACGGCCGGCACATGTGCATGAGGCCTTAGAATGGATAGAAGTTAAGACGTTCTGAGCACCCTGACAGTCACTCACCACTGTACTGTACTGAGCACAGTGTAATGAAGTGAGGCCCCCTCTCCTCCCACACAACTCAGCAGCCAGAAGTAACCAGCTCTATTCATATTCTAGAACAGACAGCTAATGGCCATTTTAAAGCATTCACAGAAACCCCTTTAAGGCTAGTTTCACATCTGCAGTGTAAATTCCGGCAGGCTGCTCTGGTAAAAAATTCTCCAGATCCGGCACTCCTAGATACAAATGGAATTCCCACAGGCCCCATTAAGTAAAAATGCAGCGAATCTGACGGACATTCCGCTGTGGTTTGTGTCCAGCCGATTCCTGAAGTTGTCTGCCAGATCAGGCAGCCGGATGTACATGCCGCAAGTGTGAAACTAGCCTAAACAATGAACAGATTGCCTTTGAAAGTTCCCGCTGTGGGACTAAAATAATAAATACTGTTTAAAAAAAAAAATCATCATAGTGAGAAAAATATTTATATTGTATATAGAATTGCTACAACCAGAGGCGTATCTAGAGGTTCAGCACAGGGGGGGCGAAACATACTTGAGTGGGCCCCC
>ONZH01024065.1:0-30371 GCA_900303285.1 Rhinella marina | reverse complement strand
CACACCGCCAAGAGCTTTTACAGGGCATCACGGCGCAGACCAATGTGTGGCTGGCACCGCTGAACCTCAAGCCAGGCATGGTTGTGTGTGACAACGGGCATAACCTGGTGGCGGCTCTGCAACTCGGCAGACTGACACATGTGCCATGCCTGGCCCACATGTTCAATCTAATAGTTCAGCGGTTCCTCAAGACATACCCCAATCTGTCTGATTTGCTCACCAAGGTGCGCCGCATCTGTGCGCATTTCCGCAAGTCGACCACAGATGCTGCCACTCTCAGGGCAGCGCAGCGCCGCCTACAACTGCCCGCTCACCGACTGTTGTGCGACGTGCCCACGAGATGGAATTCGACATTAAACATGTTATCCAGAGTTTACCAGCAGCGCAGAGCGATTGTAGACTGCCAGATGTCATCTTCCACCAGAACTGGTAGTCAGGTCTCTCAGATTCCTCAAGTCCACAATGAGGAGTGGACGTGGATGTTTGATATCTGCCAGGTGTTGAGCAACTTTGAGGAGTCAACACAGATGGTTAGCGGCGATGCCGCCATTATCAGCCTCACCATCCCGCTGCTTTGCCTGTTGAAAAACTCACTGCTCAGCATCAAGTCGGATGCTTTGCGCTTGTCACAAGAGACGGTGGAGGAAGATACGTCGCTTGATAGCCAGAGCACCCTCCGGTCTGTTTCTCAGCGCGTATCGGTACTACCTATTCCAGTGAAACATACAGCGAAGCAAAGATTATTTTGGATTCCATATGTACATACCCTTTTGTAGTCTCATTATGTGTTTGGTATCACATTCTTGTGCAGGTTAATCAAATTAGCCTGGCTGTCCAAACCAAAACGATTAACCTTTCTGATGTCATTCCATTGGTTGAATCTGTCACCACTGCATTTGAAGAGTATTTACTGTCAGGTTTCAAGGAAGCAGAATGTAAAGCTGCAGGTATATGTGAGAAACTTGATATAACCATTGAGTACCCAACACACAGAATTAGAAAACAAAGACGACAATGCAGTGATAAAGATTGTCAAGAGCCAGCATGCCAGCAGGCAAGCGGGTCATCATTTTTAGATGCAAGGACAGAATTTGAGGAAACATTCTTTAAGCCTCTGCTTAAAACCGTCCTTGAAGAAATCAAAACTAGATTCAATTTTTTGCAAAAATTCAATGGCAAGTTTGGATTTCTGAAAGATCTCAAAAAAGCAGCTACCGACATGTCTGTGTTAGGGCAGCACTGTTTAAACTTCAGTGATCCAGCAGTTGATGGAGAAGTTATGCTGGAAGAACTGAAATCACTGGCTAGGATTTTGCCTGATCATCTGTGTCCACAGGAGACTCTACAGTATATAATTTCTCACTCCTTATATTTGGCTTTCCCAAATCTTGTTTTAGCACTGCAATTGCTGCTAACAGTTCCCGTTTCAGTTGCATCAGCCGAAAGGAGCTTCAGCAAACTGAAGCTTATTAAGAACTACCTCAGGTCCCAGATGTCTCAAGACAGGTTAAATGCATTGGCCATTCTCTCAATTGAGTCACAAGAAGCAGAATGTGTAGATTTTAATCAAATCATTCACTGTTTTGCTGCTGAAAAAACAAGAAGAAAAGTGTTTTAACTGTTTTATGGCAAACATACATATCTTTGTCTTTCATAGCAGACGAGACCTTTAGTCTCATGTGATGTGACAAATAAAAAATGTTAGTTTTACTTGCACTTTTACAAATGTTTTGCACTAGTGTTTTTCAAAGTTAACTTATTCACAACGTTTAAATAAAATTTTTTCATAATTGACGTCTGTGGTTTCTGCCATTTTACTGCCGCCGCTTGAGTTAGACTACTATGGGGCCCACTAAGGTTCTGTCGCCCAAGGGCCCACTCAAACCTGGAGCCGGCCCTGCTCACAGGGAAGAAGAAACGAGTTTAGTGTGTGTACGTGAGCTCATTTCGGTTCAATAAAGGATTTTAATGAAAAAATTGTAATAAAACATTCATTTTATAAGTCTATTTCCATTTATTTTGAGGTATTGCCTTATTTAATATTGTTATCTAAATTGTCAGGAAACGTGATGCCCTACGACAAAATGGAGGTCATTTTCGGATTCAGCACACCAAAAAACATAAAGATTACGTGGAATAACCAACTCAATATCACAGGAGATACCAGCTAAAACGTAGCCTTTATTAAATAATTTTAAAATAAAAAATACTGATATAGATATCGATATACAACAGAACGGCGATCCCGTACCAGGAACCTCCTGATGTCTCTAACTCGGCCCTGGTACAGAAGAACCTCCACCCTCTAACAAAAACACCACACCAGTGAATAATCAGTGACAAAAAATAATAAACATATATTACAATTCTCATCATGGCTTTAGGTCCTGAGTCCACATGATAAATATAGGACCAACTCCAATAGAAAGGTCACAGTAAGGTACATATAATCAGTATGTCCCTACTAGAGATGAGCGAATCATTCAAAAAATTATTCGCCGAACATTCGCCGAAGTTTTCCTAAGATTCGTATATTTGACGAATAGATTCGTTGTATTTGCATACAAAATATACGTTATTATGTGCTATTAGCGAACATTTGCGCACTAATAACGAATGTTCATTTTAAAAATGTACGCAAATTCTTAGAAGACATACGCAAATAGTGCAAAATACTCAGCGTACTATTGTCTACGCGATTACGTAATACGCAGGCACGCACGATGAGAGGCTGCGGCGTGCACTCCTCAGAGGCAGAGCGAATATTCGAAAATGGCATCCAGACGATCCTCATCATTTAGCTCTGAAAAGCTGAAATTTCTGATCCGGGTAATGGATTACGATGGCACACACCGCCATCCAAACCAGCATAAGAAGGAGGTGATCCAGCAGGTGATCCAAGGCCTGCGCCATCGTTTCCACACCGCGCGGACCCCGGGCCAGATCCAGCGGAAATGGTCCGATCTGAAATTTAAATGCCCAGAGCGGCTTAATGAGATCCGCGCAGAGATACGACAGGATGAGTAACAAAATATTTGATAAGTAAAAACATGTAAAAAAAATAGTGTCCTGTATTGTATATATACCAGCAGTCACTGCCAATAATGAAAAAAATTATAGAAGGACAATGTGGTCGTGCGTAGTGCGCTGCAGTAATTTTGTTTCATGCTAGGCAACGCCTCTAACTCTCGACCCAAACAACTTAAGTGAAGGTATTCTAGTCATTATTGTTAATGGTGCTGGCCGTTCTCCCGTTTGTGTCAGGCAAATGCACTAGTTCGAAAGAAAGTACCCTTATATGCCCCTTCATAGTTAGCGCTTCCTCCTCCTACACACGGACTCAAAGACATGCCCATGCTGCAGCTACTGTCAGTGGGCGATATCCAAAGTATTTCTACCGCCCACTTCCAGCTGCCGTGGAGTCAGCCAGCGCGCTATTTGCTGCTTCATGTAATGCAGCAAGCGCTGGCCTGTGTGGCTGCTACTGCTAAGACAAACTAAGTCTAACACTACATGGCAGCGTTTCACCTGGCACATGTGATATGAAGGAGCGGGGGTAACTCGCTGCCCTGACGCTCCAGCAGGTGGACTGCCCGTGGAGGTGGAAGTGGATAGTTGTTGGGTGGTCTGCTGCAATCCTGGCTGGAAAGCACGTGGATGTGCCTACAGCAATTGACCGGGTTGCTGGGGGGTTCCTGCCTTGCTGCCACTAAATACATTCAGCCAGTGGGCAGTAAAGGACATGTATTGCCCCTGGCCATAAGCATTGCTCCAGGTCTCCACAGTGACATGCACCATGCTGCAGAGAGACAGCTGCAGGGAGCGTCCAAAATTCTGAGCCACGTGGGAGTAAAGGGCGGGGATAGCTTTGTTGGAGAAGTAATGCCGGCTAGGGACCTGCCAGCGTGGCTGAGCGCAAGCCATTAGCTCCCTAAAAGCTGGGCAGTCAACCAGCTGGTACGGCAGAGACTGCACAGCCAGCAACTTTTTCAGGTGACCATTCAGTTTGCGCACTGTCGGATTACTTGTGGCGTAAAACTGCTTCCTGGCCACGCACTCGGCAATGGACGGCTGCTGAATGAGAGGAGGTGGAGAAATGCACGCACTGGCCGACGATGAGGTGGATGTACTAGTTACACACCGGGATGCGGGCTGAGCTATGGCCCTGGATGCGGCCTCCCCTGACAGAAGGGACCCCAGGAGCAGTAACCAGCTCTTTAGTATAATGGGCTGCTCTAAATTGCCAGCATGACGCCGCTTCAAATGGTTCCACAGAGCAGTGGTCCCAACATTTGTGGCTTTCCCATGGCTCAATTTCTGTTTACACAAATTACACGTGGCCATACTGCTATCCCCCGGCAGAGGGATAGTTCCACACACCCGACGTGCGCCCTCCACAGCTGGCCAAGCTTGTAGCCCTTGCACGCTTACACCCTGGTGCCGGCCCCACTATATTTGGGGTCTCGCTAGTTCCCAGGGAAGCACTAGCCCTGGGCCTAACTCGCCTCTGCCCTCTGTTGCTGCCACTACTAGTACCACCCTCCTCCTCTGAGCTCAAATCCTCCTCACCTGCCCGATCCGCTTCCCAGGTCCTCCGGTTTAACACATCAGATTCATCATCAGACTCCTCCACAACATTTTTGGGAATGCAAATTAGGCTGTTCCCCACCAACTGACAATTCCGGGCAGTCCAAACTCTGACTGCCCTCTAAGAAATCCTCAGGAAGGCTGTCCTCTATAACCGCCAGATTATAAGGTGGGCTTTGGTGGCTTCTTTTTTTAGAAATTGCAGAAGGGACACCACTAGGAGGGAGCACTGAAGCCCGAGAGGTGGCAGAAAATGAAGGGGTTTGCTTGAGTGGAATGGTGGAGCAGGACGAGTCTGACCCCTGGCTACATATGGATACTGTATCAGCAGATGACAGCAGATCATCCGGCTGAGACTGAGATGAGCGTGCCATCCATTCCACTACCTCATCCACTTTCTCCTCCACTACAATTTTGCGCCTCGGTGGGTTAGCCTGGTGGAACAACGGCCAAGTATTGCAAATACTACTAGTAGATGCTGCAGCTACAGGTCTTTTGGCACTGCTGCCCTGTCCCACCTTCTCCTTTTTTTTTAAAGCTCAAAGTTTGGCTGGAACTGGACCCATTTTGTTTATCCATTCCAGACATTTTTCAATTCACTCTGTTGCCCTGCAGCTGGTCTTTGTCCCTGTATCTCCCTGTCTCTCCCTATCTCTCCCTGTCTCTCTCTCCCTGCTTGATTAAATACTAGCCCTGAACTGGCCCTGCACTTGCCCTGCAGTATCCCTGATATCTGTAATATGGATTCCCAGAGCAATTACACCCCAATTTTCACAAAACAGGTCTCAGAGTCTCAGAACTTTACACACAGTGCTTCTGCTCGTCCCAGCAGTCGCAGCAGAAGTGATGCGTCACTGGCTTACCGAGCCTGAGCCAATCAGAGCAAGCCCTGCCCATTAGGTCAGGTGACCGCTTTCTTCCCGGGCTTTTGCGCACGATAAATGAATTAACAGTAAAAGTTCGCTAATGAATTGAAATCGTACGCAACGGCATATACAGAAACTTATACGTAGCAATAGCGTAAAATTTATAGGAGAAACTACGTAGCGAATGCGAATAGGAGATACTAGGAGATTATAGGAGAAACTACATATCCGATTCATAGACGATATATTTCTTCTGTGGACCGGTACCATTTCTAAATTTGAAGAGTTTATGGTCAGATTAAATAATAATCATATTAGGCTACATTTTACCCATTAAATTACTGCGGACTCGATAGCTTTTCTTGATGTGATGGTGAAACGGGGTGAGAATAACATCATTGAAACCAGCCTGTATAGGAAGAAAACGGCGACAAACAGTCTCCTCAGATGGGAGAATTTTCACCCAAAATCCGTAAAGAAAGGAATCCCGAAAGGGCAATTCCTTAGAACGAGAAGAAACTGTTCTAATAACAAGGAATTTGAAATAGAGGCAGGCGAGCTCTTTAGTTGTTTTAAAAATAGGGGGTATCCATCAAAACCATTATATGAAGCCTGGGAGTTCGCCAGATCAAAGAACCGTATGACCCTATTTCAATCACGTCCACAGGCATCTGATGACATAATAAGGGTAATAGGCACTTATGACACCGGAGCCGCTATGGTTAGAGAAATTCTAGAAAAATACTGGTTTCTCCTTAAATCTGACCCTGATTTAAAAGGAGTGATACCCGCATGTCCGGCTATTACGTTTCGAAAGGGCTGAAGTGTACGTGACATTGTAGTTAAGAGCCATTTTGAGCCAGTAGAGGCCAATATAAGAACATGGCTAGAAAACAGGAGTATGGGAACCTTTAAATGCGGCCATTGTAAAGCATGTAAATATATCAATACCGATGCTGTGTTCTCTGACAGCTCAGGGGAAAAAATCTATAGATGTAGACAATTTTCTAATTGCAATACACAAGGAGTAGTCTACATGGCAGTATGCCCCTGTGGACTGATGTATATTGGAAAGACCTGCAGACCTTTCAAAAAACGTATTTTGGAATATATGGGAGATGTCAGGAATAACCGGGACAAGCCATTGTCCAGACATATGAGAACTGTACATAAAGACCAACAGATGGGTGTAAAGTTTGGGGTGGT
The DNA here is from genome assembly GCA_900303285.1 of Rhinella marina. Lineage (NCBI taxonomy): Eukaryota > Metazoa > Chordata > Amphibia > Anura > Bufonidae > Rhinella > Rhinella marina. The sequence goes on along the minus strand of ONZH01024065.1, from coordinate 23,712 downwards.
TGAAGTTGTCCATCCCTCAAAAAGGGGAGGGGGATTTGAACAAATTACTAAAACAGAAAGAATCCAGATGGATCTTCATGCTAAAGACATTATCACCCTATGGCCTTAATGAAATTATTGAATATGCCTGTTTTATTTGAAACACAGGGGTTATCTGTTGTTTTGTTGTTTGTTTGAGATAATCCATCTAAATATGTGCCTATATTTACTAGCCATTTTGATTATATCCTTTTTGGGGGTACTATATCTTTAAGACCGTTTTGTCTGTATAATATTATGATTAGAGACTAGCCACCTCTTATGAGTACCCTGACAGGGTACTCAGTAACTACTGATGTTAAATTATATTCATTGATGGCAGCTATATAAGATCCTGAATATAGCTCCCCCAGCCCACATGGATTGATATAAAGATTATTTATGGTTGTATATGAATCGTTACATAGCAACTCTGGGCGATACTTGCAAGACCTGCGATCATGTGTTTTATCATGTGATCAACAAGGGGAGGTTATGATTGCGCTGGGTATGAGAACGCCACTCCCCTTGTCCTTGTAGATACAATGATTCCTGTGACAGGACCAGCGATCACATGTTTTATCATGTGATTGATAGGGGAGGACCTGCGATCAGGTGTCCTATCATGTGACTGGTAAGGGGAGGTGGATATGATGCTGGGCATAACTGCGCCACCCCCAGAGGGCGCTGGTCATAATACCAATTTTAAGGTCCCCTGATGAGCCATAATCTAAAGGTGAAACGCGTAGGGACATACTGATTATATGTACCTTATTGTGACCTTTCTATATTTATCATGTGGACTCAGAACCGACATCCATGATGAGAATTGTAATATATGTTTATTATTTTTTGTCACTGATTATTCACTGGTGTGGTGTTTTTGTTAGAGGGTGGAGGTTCTTCTGTACCAGGGCCGAGTGAGAGACATCAGGAGGTTCCTGGTAAGGGATCGCCCCTATCGGGGCGGCTATTCCGTTTTAGGCAGGGCAAAATAGCCTAGGGATATAGTTAGGGAGAGATTTTCTTTTCCATGTTCATCAAGTCCATCTAGATGTAGAGCTGCCTTCTTTATTCACTACGGAATAGGATATCCCCATTCTGTTGTATATCGATATCTATATCAGTATTTTTTATTTTAAAATTATTTTATAAAGGCTACATTTTAGCTGGTATCTCCTGTGATATTGAGTTGAGTAAATTGGATACCAGTGTGATTATCTATGTATCTGGTTGACACGTACCAGGACTGTGACTCCCGTGGATTAACCAAAACAGCTCTTGAAAAAATGTTGCATTAAGGGATTAAAGAGCAGAAGTATCTGACAATCATGTTACCAGCCTGATAATAATTTAATATCAGTTATTACAATGCTCTTGTAATAATTTTGGCTTCCAACTCTAATTTCATGCAGTAAAGTAGTCATACTTTAATACATAAAGGGGTTGTTCAGGTTTTCTTTTTAATTGGCATCTCAACTAGTGTCACTTAGGGAGAAATTATACGCACCTTCTCCCTGCCACTCTCAGGCTCTCTACCTTCAACAAGGATATATATATATATATATATATATATATATATATATATATATATATATATAATTTTTTTTTAAATTTAAATAGGTAATTTTGAAGAGCACTAGGGGATTTAAAGCTCTGTCACAGAAAAGACGGCTGTCAGATCCCTATAAAATTGCATTATGACTATAATTAGGGTATGTAATATACTGGTTTCTCTATGGACTGTATCTAATTTAGTAGCTGACATGGCGATAAATATCATAACTTGTTTGTAGTAAATGGGGCACCCTGATTTCAGAATGTAATTCTAAAGCTTAATAAATATTTTAAGATGTGTGATTATCTTTTATTAATTATGCATTTACCACACAATGTTCAGTGTAGGTGGTGCTACCCTTACAGGCTAATATATTGGCTCTTGACAGAAAAAAGAAGGCTAAACTATACTCTTGTGGATTACTTCTGCTTTTCTTCAGGGTGTTTTATACTGTAATGTATCAAGAGAAATGTTAAAAGCAATTAAAATGAACTATGATCCTCTGTGCAAATGCATAACTTGGCTAGCAGTGGTGTAGAGTGTTTCTTAAAAATGCCAAGGTGATGTATGGTATGCATCACGATGAACATATACAGTACATCACAAAGCAGTGCACCCTAATAATGCCGAAAAATGTTTACCAAGTACATAACAGAACACAAACAATAATGCCCCAATGAAAGGTGTAACCCATTGCTGCCCACTTCTTTATTTGAATTTGTTCTACAGCTATTCATAGTGATACACAGTGATGTATCTGTTCTGGACATCATCAGGGAAGCATGTTCCGGTAGTTGATGCTCTGCTAGATGATAACATCAGCAACCATCAAAGAAAGATATGTATATTTAGTGAATATAGGTTAACATATCGGATATTTGAATACATTTTGGATAAAGGGGAACCCAGTGGCTGCTATGGGACCCTTGCAGAAAGGGTTCCAACCCTGATTAGTTTTGCATTCTTTGCTGCTAGGTGCTAGGTTACTATTAGCCAAAAATTTTGCCAAAGGGTCAAGTAGGGAATGGATGAAGAACAAAGATCAGACAAAGTCCTGGGTGTTAAAAACAGACACAGTTGTGGTGCATAGGGTCCCACTTTGATGCTTGTAATGGGGCTCCCATATATTCTATATATACCAGTAGTTTGTATTATTTAAGCATTCCTTTTGAAAGATGAAATCACACAATAACACAATCTGATCATCACATGAAGCTATTTTATGTCAGCCTGTCTCTCAAAATAAAGGGATTCCACCACAATCTGCTCTCAGAAACATAAGTGTCCAACCACTTCATGTCTTCCAGATGCCGTGGGCACAGCCGGATAGTGGAAATGTGCTGGAGGAATATGCGCCATATAGAAGGCAATGCCAAGTATTAATTTTATTTATCCCAGGTACGAGCAGATCAGCTTCATTAATTCCATCGGACCCGCTCTTACTACCAGCAATCATGACTTTCAGCATATTCACAACCACCTTACATTGGCTAATTCTTATTTTGAATCACCCAATTAGTATTGTCTTATGGTATTGATATATATATATATATATATATATATATACACTACAGACCAAAAGTTTGGACACACCTTCTCATTCAAAGAGTTTTCTGTATTTTCATGACTATGAAAATTGTAGATTCACACTGAAGGCATCAAAACTATGAATTAACACATGTGGAATTATATACTTAACAAAAAAGTATAAAACAACTGAAAATATGTCTTATATTCTAGGTTCTTCAAAGTAGCCACCTTTTGCTTTGATTACTGTTTTGCAAACTCTTGGCATTCTCTTGATGAGCTTCAAGAGGTAGTCACCTGAAATGGCATTCCAACAGTCTTGAAGGAGTTCCCAGAGATGCTTAGCACTTGTTGACCCTTTTGCCTTCACTCTGCGGTCCAGCTCACCCCAAACCATCTCGATTGGGTTCAGGTCTGGTGACTGTGGAGGCCAGGTCATCTGGCGTAGTACCCCATCACTCTCCTTCTTGGTTAAATAGCCCTTACACAGCCTGGAGGTGTGTTTGGGGGTCATTGTCCTGTTGATAAATAAATGATGGTCCAACTAAACGCAAACCGGATGGAATAGCATGCCGCTGCAAGATGCTGTGGTAGCCATGCTGGTTCAGTATGCCTTCAATTTTGAATAAATCCCCAACAGCGTCACCAGCAAAGCACCCCCACACCATCACACCTCCTCCTCCATGCTTCACGGTGGGAACCAGGTATGTAGAGTCCATCCGTTCACCTTTTCTGCATCGCACAAAGACACGGTGGTTGGAGCCAAAGATCTCAAATTTGGACTCATCAGACCAAAGCACAGATTTCCACTGGTCTAATGTCCATTCCTTGTGTTCTTTAGCCCAAACAAGTCTCTTCTGTTTGTTGCCTGTCCTTAGCAGTGGTTTCCTAGCAGCTATTTTACCATGAAGGCCTGCTGCACACAGTCTCCTCTTAACAGTTGTTGTAGAGATGTGTCTGCTGCTAGAACTCTGTGTGGTATTGACCTGGTCTCTAATCTGAGCTGCTGTTAACCTGCGATTTCTGAGGCTGGTGATTCGGATGAACTTATCCTCTGCAGCAGAGGTGACTCTTGGTCTTCCTTTCCTGGGGCGGTCCTCATGTGAGCCAGTTTCTTTGTAGCGCTTGATGGTTTTTGCCACTGCACTTGGGGACACTTTCAAAGTTTTCCCAGTTTTTCGGACTGACTGACCTTCATTTCTTAAAGTAATGATGGCCACTCGTTTTTTCTTTACTTAGCTGCTTTTTTCTTGCCATAATACAAATTCTAACAGTCTATTCAGTAGGACTATCAGCTGTGTATCCACCTGACTTCTTCCCAACACAACTCATGGTCCCAACCCCATTTATAAGGCAAGAAATCCCACTTATTAAACCTGACAGGGCACACCTGTGAAGTGAAAACCATCTCAGGTGACTACTTCTTGAAGCTCATCAAGAGAATGTCAAGAGTGTGCAAAACAGTAATCAAAGCAAAAGGTGGCTACTTTGAAGAACCTAGAATCTAAGACATATTTTCAGTTGTTTCACACTTTTTTGTTAAGTATATAATTCCACATGTGTTAATTCATAGTTTTGATGCCTTCAGTGTGAATCTACAATTTTCATAGTCATGAAAATACAGAAAACTCTGGTCTGTACTGTATATGCAATAGTTGCCATTATCCTTATACCCTCCTGAGGGAAGCAGACTGAGAAACCTGCGTTGGGATGTGGTGGTGGTCCTAGTCCAGTGAAGGTTCATTTCTTGGGTTGGTTTATGCACTTTATCTACTTACCATTTGGTTATTACTTTATGCCTTGTCAATACTTTTTTAATGGCTTATGTATTTTTAATATCTTTATTATAACAATCATGTTACTTTTGACTATTACCATCATGGTAATATACTATAGTGATTACTGCTCTTGTTCCCTGTCCACAACCGTATATTTTATCATATAACTGTTTTGCCTCTGATATTGTTTTCTATGCTCAATTAAAGGAATATAAATTGTTGCCGTTATATGGAGTTATTTTAATGTAACTTGTGCAATTTTCGTAAGATGATTTATTGTTTGTGTCCTTCTGTTGGTCCCTGGTCCACTGGAAGAGGCGGGTCTTGACAGCAAGCGGTTTTCAGGTAAGAAAACTTAATCCCATGACTGTCTCTTCCCACTACTTACTACAGGTCCCATGGTGTCTCATTGGGTGCCCCCCTTCCCTCAATATTCAACCTGCCACTACAAATGCTTAACTATCAACTGCTACTTCCGAGCTAGCCATAATAGACAAATGTAGTGCTAAGACTGTGCATGATCTCCACAAGCCATGCCATTTTGAGTGACTACATGGGCACAGAAAGCAGGCTGCACATTAATTAAAGAGGTTCTCTACTTTATTTATATTGATGACTTATCCTCAGGTAAGCAAGTAAGCCAGTAGGTAAAACAGACACCTAGGAACAGAATTATGACATTTGGCAACATTTGGATGAGAAGAGATTAAGAGTATTCTCAAGTTTTGCCGTGTTTTATGTTAGTGGAAAGGAAACTGACAACCATCCATTTGGTCCTTCCATTTCAATATGATCACTTGCACAGTGCTCCTTGGGATGTTTAAAGCTTGGGAAATCTTTTGGTATCCAAATCCGGCTTTAAACTTCTCCACAACAGTATCACGGACCTGCCTGGTGTGTTCCTTGGTCTTCATGATACTCTCTGTGCTTTAAACAGAACCCTGAGACTATCACAGAGCAGGTGCATTTATACAGAGACTTGATTACACACAGGTGGATTCTATTTATCTTCATCAGCCATTTAGGACAACATTGGATGATTCAGAGATCCTCAATGAACTTCTGGAGTGAGTTTTCTGAACTGAAAGTAAATGGACCGAATAATTTTGTACGCCCCACTTTTCAGTTTTATTATTACAATAAAAGTTTAAATGATCCAATAAATTTCATTCCACTTCACAATTGTGACCCACTTGTTGTTGATTCTTCACCAAAAATTTTAAATGTTATATCTTTTTGTTTCAAGCCTGAAATGTGGCAAAATCTTGAAAAGTTCCAGGGGGCCGAATACTTTTGCAAGGCACTGTAGATTCCAGAGATCTCCCTATTCATTGCTCTGCAAGATTTATATCAAGCCGACAGCTCAAGGGGAGTGTCTTTTCTGCTGCAGCTCAGGGATCATGTCCATGCTCTCCCTATCACAGCTCAGGAGGCAGTTGAAGGATGAAACTGAGCATGTGCGACCTTCTCAGTGAGCAGGTCAAAGAAATAAGAAAAAAACAAACAGCAGGTGGCACTATACAGGTACATTTTATTGAATAACTCAGTAGCTATGCTACATTTTTAATTACAGGCCATTACAAAAGTATTCAGATCCAGGTGCTGGTTTGAAAACTGTAGAATATTTTTCATGGGACAACCCCTTTAACCAGGTTGATCTCAGAAATAGAGCACGTCTCCTGTAAATCTCCATTGTGCTTCTGTCACAAGCAAATTTGGACTAGCAGCATTGGTGCAATGTTAGAAAATAAGCACCTTAAATAAAAGTGAATGCTTCTGGCCATAGTAATAATAATTAATGTTAAATAGTCTTTTAGTGTTTTATAGCTTCTGAGGCTGCCAGGTCTTTTTAACATTACATTATTTCACTTGGAACCTCCGGCAAGAACGAGCCCAAGAATATCTTCATTCTTTATTGCAGGCAGAGAACATCAATTCCTGCCTTTGCAAGCCAAACAATGTCACTCTGCTTTCTCAGCGGGGTACATAATTTGTTCCTTTTGTCCAAGATAAACTCTGTTGGGTTTTCATCTCAGGTACTGTTGAGCTGTAATAACACATCATTTCTAAGGTGCAATGCACAAGGCTAAGAGCTATTAACTTGCTCAGAAAGGAGATCGGTTCAATGTCCTCCAAGCACCAAGAGGCTTAAGAAGCAGAACACAAAATAGCATGACCAAATTCTCTACTTTAATTCTCTTTATGCTTTGCTTAATCCTAGAAATAGTTTTGACCTTTAGTGAGATCGCAGCCAATTTTTTTTTTAAATCTCCGACCCAGAAAAAATAGTATTGGCCAAGATGGATGATTCTTGGGGAGATACAGCACAGACTGAGGGGGTGCAACACCCAGCTGCCCATGCAATGAAATCATATGAAATAATGGATATACTAGCTTGGTAATTTGGAAAGCAGCTGGTAGCAGGGGTGGGAAGCAGCTGTTCCGAAAAACAGAAATAATGCATTTCCCATAGAAGAACTATCAGTGATGCTGCTTTAAAGGAACTCAAGCTCAAGTCTGCACAACTGCACATAAAAATTACTTATGTCTTGGCTGTACAGAAATCCGGGGCTGAACTAGTACAGCAGGCCAGATTTTTAATCTATGTGTAAGTTCATGTCAGATGGTCAAACGCAATATAAATCTTACACCTTGATCCGACCGGTATTCCCAGATAAACCCGTCTCCTGCCTTAATCTGGGAAATAAAAAGTTCCATATGTTTCTGGTTGCACAGCATATGTTCATTGGAACGTAGCATTTCAGCAGAATGATGCACATTTATATCAATAGACACGTATACAATAGTGATGAGCGAGCCGAAGCGGCAATATTCGGGATTCGCACAAATATTGCCCGCCTCGGCTCTGCTCGGCATCCCGAGCCAGCGTGGACTCGTGATGATTCGTGCGTTACTGCCAGTTTGAAATGCCCGTTTTTTTCAGCCAATCAGCATCAAAGGGAAGCCTGTGGGAACGCCTGCTGTGATGTAACATCCCCTATACCTCCCCAGCAGTGATTGGCTGGCAGTGACATGTGACCTAAATTTACATAAGGAAGGGACCTGCAGCATCAGCCTCATTGTGCTTTTGGAAAGGAGAAGAGACAGACAGAGACAGTGTTAGCTCGTGTAGTGTGTGCAGCAAGCAGTTAGGAGTTAGGATAGGAAGCCTCAACAGTCTTTTTAAAGACTATTTATACTCTGAAAAACAGCATACAGTATATACTGTAAGCCTGTATTCTGTGTAGGAATAGGAAGCCACAATAGTCTTTTAAAAACCAATTGATTCTCTGAAGAAAACTATACAGTATATGCTGTAAGCTTGCATTCTGTGCAGAGCTGTGCCTGGTACACCTTGTCCAGCCACATAGATCAAACTATACATATCTAAACAGATATATTCCTGTGCATGACTGTGCAGTGACTAGTGAATACATTTCATCAGCGTGCTATATACCTCAGAGTCTATAGATACCGTATTGATCTGTGGATTCCCGTTTTATTTGCGCAAACTGCGTACATTTTTTTTTGGATAGGTCTGAAAATAATCGTACCTGCATATCTATCTACATTGTCCGTCTAATTTCACTGATCCATAATACACGGTGCAGTGACTAGTGAATACATTTCATCAGCCTGCTATATACCTCAGAGTCTATAGATTCCGTATTGATCTGTGGATTCCCGTTTTATTTGCGCAAACTGCGTACATCTTTTTTTGGATAGGTCTGAAAATAATCGTACCTGCATATCTATCTACATTGTCCGTTTAATTCCACTGATCCGTAATACACGTTGCAGTGACTAGTGAATACATTTCATCAGCCTGCTATATACCTCAGAGTCTATAGATACCGTATTGATCCTTTACAATTATAATAATATAATACTGCTACTGTGCACATGGAGAACCCCAGGGTCAGGGGGAGAGGGGGAAGAGCTGGGAGAGGTGGAAGAGGTGGTCGTGGAGGGAGAGGTGGGAATCGTGGTGGTGCTGTGGTCAGGGGTGATGACCGTGGTGTGCGTGGTGACACAGTGCCGGCTGCTGTGGGTACAGTGGAAACACGTAAGGTCAGGGTGCCTGGTCAACTCCAGAAGTTGGTAGGGCAGCGTCCTACAACTCTGACAGACCCCAAACAACAACAGGAGGTGGTTCAGTGGATTGCAGAGAGCATGTCCAGCCACGTTTCGTCTGCCCCCTCATCCAGCCAGTCGACTTCTCTGAGCCAGGGTGTCTGTCCTCCAACTCGCCCTCCTTCTCCCCAGCCAGAACCCTCTAGGGGTATGTCCCACGGACAAAATTTATCCATGGAACTCTTCAGCCACCACTTCCCTGATGTGCCAGTGGACGAGCTGCTATGCCCTGATTCTCAGGACCTTTTGCAGTCTCCGGGTTATGAGAGTGGGGAGTTAGCAGTGGCGTCTGAGGAGCTGGTGGAAGATGACGACGAGACACTGTTGTCGGAGGTAGTTGTCAGGGACGTCACTGTGGAGTCTGAGGAAGACCTGGGGGATGATGAGGGGACAGATCCTACTTGGGTGGATGAGGCAACTGGAGGCAGTGGTTCAGACTGTGAGACGACATCAGCACCACAAGCTGTTGAGAGAGCCAGAGGGCTGCGACGAGGGAGAAGCCAGGGCCGAGTCACTACTTCCCCAAGTGCTCCTAGAGGTTACGCTCCAGCCCGTACTATGCGCCACTCCTTAGTTTGGGAGTACTTTAAGGATGATGAGGCCGATCCTTGTTTGGCGGTGTGTAAGCTGTGCCACACGTCAATGAGCAGGGGTTCAAAATGCAACAACCTGACCACTAGTAGCCTGCGCAAACATTTGGAGAGAAAACACCCCACCAAATGGTTTGCACTTCTGTCAGCAGGTGACGTTGACACAGTTAGTCCAGCAACTGTGTCTCGTCCAAGCCAGGACGTTGCAGCCTCCAGCCCCGAAAGGACCCCTCCAGCTCCATCTCCCTCCCTCTCCTCCACTCATGTGTCCCAGTGCGGCGTTCAACTGTCTCTACCGCAGACATTTGAACGCAATCGCAAGTACGCAGCCACCCACCCCCATGCGCAAGCTCTAAATGTGCACATCGCCAAGCTGATTAGTTTGGAAATGTTGCCGTACAGGCTTGTGGAGACAGAATCCTTCCGCAACCTTATGGAGGTGGCAGCCCCCCGTTACTCTGACCCCAGCCGACACTATTTTGCCCAATGTGCCATCCCCGCCCTGCACCGGCATGTGTCTGAGAACATCACCCACACTCTCAAAACGCGGTTTGTGGTAAAGTCCACATGACCACAGATACATGGACGAGTACCGGTGGCCAGGGACATTACATCTCCCTCACGACACATTGGGTCAATCTGGTGGAGCCTGGGGCAGAGACCGATCGTGCGGCTGCACATGTGCTACCCACACCACGAATCGCGGGACATAGTTCCGTCTGTGTGTCTCCGGCACATTATGCCTCCACCTCCTCCTCCTCCAAAGTGGCAGTGATGCCCCAATCGTCAAGTCTCATTTCCTCGATGGCCAGCAGTTTCAGCACTGTGGTAGGGAAGCGGCAGCAGGCAGTCCTGAAACTGCTGAGCCTGGGGGATAAGAGGCACATGGCTGAAGAGCTCTTACAGGGCATCAGGGGGCAGACCAATGTGTGGCTGGCGCCGCTGAACCTTCAGCTAGGAATGGTGGTCTGCGATAATGGGCGTAACCTGGTGGCGGCTCTGCATCTTGGTGGGCTGACTCACGTGCCATGCATGGCCCACGTGCTCAACTTGGTGGTCCAGCGGTTCCTCAAGACCTACCCCCAGTTGAGTGAGTTGCTCACCAAGGTGCGGTGCATATGCGCTCATTTTCGCAAGTCCACCACCGATGCCGTGACCCTCAGGACTGTGCAAGGGCGGCTACAACTCCCTGTTCACCGGCTGCTGTGTGACGTTCCCACGTGTTGGAATTCGACGTTACACATGCTAGCCAGGGTGTACCAACAACGCAGGGCAGTTGTAGACTGCCAGCTGATCCCCGAGGTGGTAGTCAGGCCAGTCAGCTTCCTCATGTCTATGCTGAGGAGTGGACGTGGATGGCTGGCATCTGCCAGGTCTTAGGTCCCTTTGAGAATGCAACAGAGATGGTCAGTGGTGATGCACACATCATCAGTGCCACCAACCCTCTGTTGTGCCTCATCCAGAACTCCTTGAGGAACCTAAGATCTGAGGATTCAGCAGTGTCACAGGAGGTGGGGGAAGACAGTGACATTGAGAGCACCCTGTTGTCAGTTTCGCAGCGCGAAACTGAGGAGGAGGAGGCTGAGGAGGAGGAAGAAACTCTTGGGCACCATGCATCAGGGGGTGATTCCATGCTACCTGTTGAGCGGGTATGGGCTGAGGAGGATGAAGAATTGGGGTCGGAGGAAGGGGGAGGAGGAGATGGAGAGTCCGCTAAGTGAGGAGGCTGAAGGCTTGCGTGTTGGCACAGTAGGGCACATGGCAGACTTTATGCTTGGCTGTCTTTGTCGTGATCCCCGGGTCAAGAGGTTACTGTCCACCAATGACTATTGGGTGTACACCCTCCTTGACCCACGCTACAAGGACAACTTTGCCCAACTTATACCCATGGAGGAAAGGAGCACCGGAGTCACTTTCTACCACAAGGCCCTGGTTCAGAAACTGCTACAGGCCTTTCCAGACCAGTCGAGCAACAGGGGGCAGACTGCAGTGGCTGAAGTTGGAGAGGAGAGGAGGGGGAAAGTCAGTGTAGGCGCCAAGGGCAGGGGTACACTATTCCATGCTTTTGCCAAGTTTCTTAAACCCCAGCAAGACAGTACGACACAGCCACAGGGCAGGCAGAGCAGGGCGGAACAGTACCGCAAGATGGTGAGGGAGTATGTCGCGGACCAGACCAACGTCCTGACCGATTACTCCATGCCATATAATTACTGGCTGGTCAAGCTGGACAGGTGGCCAGAACTTGCGCAGTACGCTCTTGAGGTGCTTGCCTGCCCTGCTGCAAGTGTACTGTCTGAAAGGGTTTTTAGTGCCGCCAGGGGTATCATTACGGACAAACGGACGCGCCTGTCCACCGACAACGCCAACATCCTCACGTTCATCAAGATGAACAGGTCATGGATATCCCCCCAGTTCTCATCCCCACCTCAGGCTACCTCCTAAATTGCTTGCTTTCCTCCTCCTCCTCTTCATCTGAGTTGCATATGCAACAATTTTTCAGGAAAGTCATCCGGCTTCCTACTAACAATTTTTCAGGAAAGTCATCCGTCTTTCTACTAACAATTTTTCAGGAAAGTCATCCGGCTTTCTAAAAACATGCGGCTTTGTAACCAAATTTTTTATGAAAGGCCATGGGGTTCTATACACACAGTGCTGACGGAAGCCCATCAGCCTTTCTAAACACAATTGAATCTGTCCTATCATGAGAAAGTCCCCCCAAGGAGTCCCCACTGTAACTTGCTTCCCATACAACTACCTCACCCCCCTCACCCGGTCTCGCCATTGTCCACCACCTCCTCAGACAACACTGGTAAATCCCCACTGTCAGCACACGGAGACTGCAAAAGGTCTTGCGAATTGGGGCAGAGAATGTTCTGGGGTAGCACATCAGAGAAGGGGTGACTATGGGGTTCCAGGGAGTACGTGACCACATGCAATCTCCATCTAAAAAGTCATACTGAGGCTCACCACCATGCTTTGCACTGCAATCTTATTACTGAGGCTCACCACCATGCTTTACACTGCAATCTTATTGAAAGACAGACAATCAGGGCTTCACCGCCAGGTTGTCAGGCAGCATTTTTAAGTGGGTCACCATTACCGTGTCCCTGAAAATTGCCTTGGGGTCATCACCAGACTATTGGCCAGATTTAGAAAAAATGGTGCAATTAGGGAGCCTCAGAGGCATCCCTACATGCTGCCCCTGGTGTTTCCTATGCATTTCCAAGGTGTTTCCATCTTTTTCTGAGGTTTTCACATGTTGGGGCAAACTTGACTGTGCAGAACCTTTGGCCTGCAAAAATATTCGGGTCTCCCATAGACTTTAATGGGATTCGTGATTCGGCCCGAACCCACGAATCCCGCGAAAAATTCGGGCCGAATTCCGAATTCCCGAATCTTTTAGGATTCGCTCAACTCTAGTATACAAGTGAAAAAGACTTGTGGTATGTACTAGATAATGACTCTGTGTTCAGTGAAATATCTCCCATTATATCTAAGAGTTTCCAAAGTGGTTTCTGCAGATGCACATAAAAGAGTAGATTGCTGTGAAGCTACGTAAATGTACTGTTAAGAGGATTTTTAGCTGCCTTGTTCTTTGAAGATGTGGTAGTTATGGAGAGGCTTTCATTCTATTCATGTGAGACGGTAGGGGGTCTGTCTATGAAACCTTGTAATTTGTGCATTGAGATTATAACCCACTTCATAACTTCAAAAGAGGAGTTTGTAAAGTCTGTAGAATGGAAAAGATGAAATAATGGATGTCGGATGCATTACATTAATAACTGGTCTACATTTGTATTATTATTTAGAACACCCTTTAACAAATTCCTAGGTTTATGCAGTCTGCATCAACTGAGGAGTGGGTGGAGGATGGGTGTGATAGTAGCTCTGGCAATAATAGTACACAGATCACAGTGGCAATCCTAACACAATTACCTCTTAGGGCCGTGCAGTGATAGGAGGACATGCCTTTTCTCCTTCCCTCTGAGTACACCCTGTTATTGGGGGCTCCTGTCTGCGGTGCCCTTGGAGTTAAAAGACATGTGTACCTGTGAAACCGGCTGATCTGTTACATGTGCACTTGGCAGCTGAAGGCATCTGTGTTGGTTCCATGTTCAAATGTGGCCGCATTGCAGGTAGGTAAAACAGACACCTAGGAACACAAGTGATGAAATTTGGCAACATTTGCCATTACTCTTAGAGGTTCAGCTCTTTCTGCAACTGCCACACCCTCTACACTTTGACTGACAGGAGCAGGCATTATGATGTTTTCACTGCCTGGCCCTGTCAATCAAAGTGCAGAGGGGGTGGCAGTTGCAGAGAGAGCTGAGCCTCTGGGTATAACGGCAATACCCCCTTTTCTCCAAAATAACAGCAATTATAGAGTTTGTGGTACTCTTTCTTTCTCCCCTTGTTGAGTGAGGCTCAGAGGACTTTTCTGAAACTAGATTTGCCAAATTGCTGAAAAAGGTGCCAAATTCGGCTTATTTTCTCCAAATTTTGGGGCCGCTCACAACAGAGCCTAAGTGCACTCACATTAATTAATTTGGGATGCTGAGTCCAGAAAGCAGTCAGTTTACCTACAGTCCTATCTAAAACCTATCTTACCCCAGACAATGACCCACCTAGACATAAACTGGACTGAAATGTAGCACACACTTGTGCAATTTGGCTCTCAAGGTTCAGGGAATAGTGCAGCCCTGAGCTCAAACCCACACCACTGTCCCTGCCTACTTGCACGGTCCGTCCTAAGCGACGGAGCACAACTGGATGGCAGTCCCTATCTTACTTATGTACTGGGGCATACAGGGAGGGAAACAACTGGAGAAAACAACAGACAAAGACAGAACACACAGTAAGAGAATACTACCAAGCCGAGGTCAAAAGCCAGGAAGTCATGTCAATACCAAGGAATAATGCAGGAGCAGAGTCAAAACACGAGCCGAGGTCAGAAGCTGAGAAGTAACGTAGTACAAGGGGATAACATGAGGGCGAGGTCAGATAAGAGAAGTCGTTATGATAATCCAAATGCTGGTGAAGGTAGAAGGACCAATCACAGGCAACCTGTGGCTAGCAGGTTGCTTGTTAAATAGTCCCACAGGTGGGTCATATGATGTGGCCAGTGTCACATGACCCTAATACTAAACCACTACAGGTGAGCGCCAGCTTATTCATAACTGCGCTCACCTTCCCTGTCTGCATGTAACTAAGGGGAAGGAGGACGCTGGCTGTGCTGGGAAGCGCATACTGCAGGGTCCTCCCCACCCCTGATCACCATGGAGACGAGGACGCAGGCTGCATTCTCGCTCCGAGATAGGTGGAGGAGACCGGCGGCGTGCTTCCTCCATGCGGAATGAGGAAGCGCGCCACATGCTCCCTGTGACATTGGCCAAGGGAAATGGCCAAAGAGGCAACATTTTGTGCCAAAATTTAACCACAATTCTGTTGCAAAGTAATCCAAACAATAGTTAATATAAAGTTAGACAAAACTGTCAATCCCTGCACCACATTTATCATCCAGCATGAGCCCCTGTGAAAAATCTGATGCATGTCTGCATAGTCCATCTACGCTGCCTACACTATTAGTAAATCGGCCTCAATTTTTGGTGATATCATGAGCTAATCTTAGTTTTATTAATCTGACAAACTGGGCTCTTCTGCGTCTGCAATAGATGTTCCTGATGAATTGGGAAATTATTTTTATTGATTACTTTAATAGTTCCATATACAGCATTTCAAAACCATTCGTGTACTGCAATGGTAAGACCGACATGAAAGGGATTTATTACTCAATAGGGATAATTCCAAACATTTCCAAAGTAAAAATTATGATGAGCGAGAAATGTACTAAATTACATTTACTGACATATACGGCTTTTGAAAGCATTATTTTCTGATGTTTCCTTTTCATGGTGAATTCTCTAAAGGAACAGTTTGCGTGAGAAGTTTTTTAGCAAAGAAAGATGTACTATGTTGTTCCTTCACAAGAACCCTATACGATTTCCCCGGGTATTAATAAACTAATATTGAGCAAAAATAATTTCATTCTAAATCCTAGCATTGTATTAAAGAGGTTGCCAGGCCCCATCCCCTCCGGAGAAGAAGTGGCTTGGTCCTGTGACCACTAAGGGCAATCACTGACCTCAGTGGTCACGTGTTCTAGAATACATCCAAAGGCTTATTACTCTACCACTCAACAAATGTTTATAGACAAGCTGGTGTCGTAATAAAATGTCACCTCCATAATAAAAATCTATGAGTGCCAACATATTACACAGTAGTTTACAAATCCTAGATTACAAAGGCCGGCATTACAGATTAACACCACGGCAGTCTCTTCCTAGCCCATGTGATGTCACCGTACATCGGTCTAATGGCCTAGTTGAAGCTCACCCCCATTTAAGTGAATAGGGCTGAGCTGCAATACCATGCATAACCACTATACCATGTAAGGCGCTGTCCTTGGAAAGCTTCCGGGAGACAACTGCACTCACCACAGCTCCACTGAGCGTGGCAGCTCTCTGAAACAACTGATCACGGGGGTGCTAGGACTCGGACCCCCACTGATGGGATAATGATCACCTATCCTGGAGATACGTTATCATTATCTTTACTCGGATAACACCTATAATAACTATTTTGTTTTGTTACTTGTTAAAAAATATCTATGACTGCTATGCTCTAGTAAAAATCTTTCTGTAAGAACAAGTTTAATTGTCTCAATTCTTATAGTGCCAAATAAAAATGTGAAGACCAAGTGAATAAAATGACCAAGCAATCTAAAGAATAAAGTTTCCTAGTGCCATTTTCTTTTGTTTTTTTTTGTCTAATTTGAATCATTTCATCAATCCACTGTTTTCATTGAAGATACAAGAACTAATAGACTCACATTGCAGTGTTAACTACTTCCTATGGGAAGAAAGACAACTGCTGTATACTTGAATTAAATTACATTTCACACCTTAACTTGGATTACAGAGGTCTGCCAGTATACTTCTCCACTCCTCGCACTGTCTGCTCTCCCTCGGTGAACTGTCTGAGACTCTTCAACAAAGACAGTAGCTGCAATCACATTTCAAGGGTCATTCATGATTAAACCGTACAGCAAATCACATAGTGCTGATTTTCTTAAATTAAATCAAATTAATTCAAGCATCAACGGGTCAGAAGAGACAAAAGAAACGTCATCTGATTTTTTTTTTCTTTTTACTTCTGACCTAATGACAATGACAAGAAGTTTAATTTAGGCTATTGAATTAATTTACTTGCTAGCGGTGCATGCGGAATGTAGAAGAATTCCTTATCACTATGTGACTTTAATCACTTGAATTCTCACTAAGTGGTGCTCTGAATACAGCTACTTTGTATTCTTCTGTGCTACTGTCTGTCATTCTTATGCTGAATTACTATTTTACAGCTATTTTTCCCCAATAATATTCTTACATAAATGTCCAAGTTACTTAGACACCAACAGCAGATTAAAGGACACTGCACAGGATGCCATTATGTATCCTTAAAGTGGTTGTGCCATATAACTGTATCCAGCCCAACAGGTATCGCTGTTCTATCACTTTTACCTAGTACCATTTATCTAAACTACCTCATTCTAAAGTTATTAGCCTACCATTGCACCCTGTGGCAAATTGGTTTCAGTTACTGTTGGTTACGTCCTGTGGTGAAGCCTTGTAATACAGGACGCACATGCTCACGGAGCTTCTTTTCCTTCCCTTCAATAACCACCCCTCTATGTGCAGTGTCAGTTACATGTCTGTTACAGTGTGGATTATGGATGGATGGACAGACAGACAGATAGACATAATAGACAGACAGATAGACATAATAGACAGACAGGTAGATAAACATAATGATAAATATTGCTCTAATAAAAGATGGACATTAGCACAAGTTGTGTCTGTTATAAATCAAGTTACACAGAACATTTTGAACATGTGGAGGTAGAAAATGAACTGGTTAGTGTAACATTATCCGTTGATGTCAGGACACATCGCATTGCTCTAAGGCATGATGGTCACATGACAAACCAGTAAGTAGGATTCAAGCATGGGGGATAAGAGAAAACAATGAATGAGGTGCATTTAAAAAAAAACATACAAACAGGAATGGGGTCCTCACTCTCACGCCAATAGGAATGGGAGCTACAGAACTTGATGAAAACAAACTTTAGAGTGAAAAGTAGTTTATAGCACAACCCCATTAAAACCTTCTATCCCGGGCCAGTTTTCACCTTCCTGCCCAGGACATTTTTTGCAAATCTGACATGTGTCACTTTATTCAGTAATAACTTTGGAACGCTTTTACTTATCCAAGCAATTATGAGATTGTTTTCGCGTGTACTTCATGACACTGGTAAATTTGAGTCGATATATCACCTTTAAAGGGGTTCTCTGAGTTATTAATATTGATGACCTATCCTCAGGATAGGTCATCAATATCAGATCGGCAGGGGTCCGACACCCGGCACCCCCGCCGATCAGCTGTTTGAAGAGGAGGCGCGCGCCGTATCAGCGATGCCTCCTCTTCATTGTTTAGTGAGTATGTGTAATTACACCTAACTGCCCCATTCATTTCTATGGATAGAATCGCTTCCATAGACTTGTATGGGAGAGATTCTTCCCATAGAAATGAATGGGGCGGTGGGGCAGCTGCACAACTGAGCAACAAGGCAAGTACATTAGAGTTTCTAGTTTGAGAAATAGACACCTCACAGGTCCTCAACTGACAGCTTCATTAAATAGTACCCGCAAAACGCCAGTGTCAACGTCTATAGTTGGCGACGCCAGGATGCTGGCCTTCAGGGCAGAGTGGCAAAGAAAAAGCCATTGAGTTTGGATCACACAGAAGAACATTTGTGAGACGCAGAACAACTGAAAAGATGCTGGAAGAGTGCCTGACGCCATCTGTCAAGCATGTAATGTGATGGTCTGGGGTTGCTTTGGTGCTGGTAAAGTGGGAGATTTGTCCAAGGTAAAAGGGATTTTGAATAAGGAAGGTTATCACTCCATTTTGCGACGCCATGCCATACCCTGTGGATAGTGCTTGCTTGGAGCCAATTTCCTCCTACAACAGGACAATGACCCAAAACACACCTACAAAGTATTACAAGAAATATTTAGGGAAGAAGCAGGCAGCTGGTATTCTATCTTTAATGGAGTGGCCAGCGCAGTCACCAGATCTCAACCCCATTGAGCTGTTGTGGGAGCAGCTTGACCGTATGGTACACAAAAAGTGCCCATCAAGCCAATCCAACTTGTGGGAGGGGCTTCTGGAAGCATGGGATGAAATTTCTCCAGATTACCTCAGGAAATTAACAGCCAGAATGCCAAAGGTCTACAATGCTGTAATTGCTGCAAATGGAGCATTCTTTGACGAAAGCAAAGTTTGAAGGAGAAAATTATTATTTCAAATAAAAATCATTATTTCTAACCTTGTCAATGTCTTGACTATATTTTATATTCATTGTGCAACTCATTTGATAAATAAAAGTGTGAGTTTTCATGGAAAACACAAAATTGTCTGGGTGACCCCAAACTTTTGAACGGTAGTGTATAAATAAAATCAAACTATTACCAAAAATGTGGAAAAATTCACAATTTTCTAAATTTGAATTTCTCTATTTTTAAGATAGATAGTAATACCTCCATAAAATAGTTATCAATCAACATTGCCCATATTTCTACTTTATGTTGACATCATTTTGTAAATGTCATTTTATTTTTTTAGGAGGTTAGTAGGCTTAGAATTTTAGAAGCAACTTTTTAATTTTAAAGAAAATTTCTAAAACCATTTTTCTAAGCACCAATTCAGTTATAAAGTGAGTTCGAGAGGTTTACGTAATGGAAACCACCCATAAATGACCACATTTTAGAAACTATACCCTTCAAATTATTCAAAACTGATGTTACAAACTTTCTTGCTTGTAGATTTTTATGTTAATCAATTTTCTTGCAACACAGCAAGGGGTAACAGAAAAATAAACCTCAATATGCATTACTCTGATTCTGCAGTTTATACAAATACCCCATATGTGGTAGTAAACTGCTGTAGGGGCACATGGCAGTGGACAGAAGGAAAGGAGCGCCATATGGTCTTTGGAAGCAGATTTTGCTGGAGTGGTTTTTGGGCACCATTTTGTATTTTAAGATACCCTGACATACCCCTACAGTGGAAACCCTCAAAAAGTGACCCTGTTTTGGAAACTACACCCCTCAAAGAATTTATTAAGGGATATACTGAGCACTTTGACCCTATAAGTGTGTTTATTTACAGAATTTAGAAACACTTTGCTGTGAAAATTAAAAGTCTTATTTCTTCCAATAAAATTTAGCTTTAGCCTCAAATTATTCATTTTCGCAATGGGTAACAGGTGACAGTGCACCCCATAATTTGTTACCAATTTTCTCCTAAATACAGCAACATCCCATATGTGGTGGTAAATTGCTGTAGGGGCACTCCGTAATACTCAGAAACGTAAGAGCGCACATATGGCTTTTGATGGATTGTTTCACAGCTGCCATTGGTTTTTATTTTTTGAGCGATTGTCTTATGTGGGGGTTCATTTTTTGCTAGATGAGGTGACATTTTCATTGGTACCATTTTGGGGTACATATGACTTTTTGATCACTCGATATTACGCATTTAGGAAGGCAATCTAAGTTTTTAAAAAAACTGTTCTGCCACAGTTTTTATTTATTTATTTTTACAGCATTCACCTGACAGGATAGATTATGTGATATTTTTATAGAGGCATTTAAAAAAATAAACTCTTGCTTTTGTGTTGCATTTTCTGAGAGCTATATATATATTTTTTTTTTTTTCAGGTGATTGTCTTAGGTAGGGGCTCATTTTTTACGGGATGAGATGACAGTTTGATTGGTACCATTTTTGGGTACATATGACTTTTTGATCACTTGATATCACTCTTTTTTTGAGGCACGGTGACAAAAATGGCTGTTTTGACACTGTTTTTATTTTTTTAAAGTATTCACCTGAGGAGACATATCATGTGATTTTTATAAATCAGGTTGATAGAGACACTGCAATACCTAATGTGCCTCTTATTTTTTTTTTGTTAAGTTTTACACGGTAAAAACCTTTTTGATTGTCTTATGTAGGATCTCGTTTTTTGTGGTATAAGATGATGGTTTGATTAGTACCATTTTGAGGTACATATGACTTTTTGATCGCTTGGTATTATACTTTTTTGTGCGGCAAGGTGACAAAAATTGGCTATTTTGGCACCGTTTTCTTTATTTTTTTTTTACAGAATTCACCTGATGGGGTGGATCATGTGATATTTTTATAGAGCAGGTTTTTATGGATGTTGCAATACCTAATATGTCTATTTTTTTTTGTTAAGTTTTACACAGTGAAAGCACTTTTGAAAAGAAAAATATATTGTATTTGTGTTGCCATTTTCTGAGAGCTATATTTTTTTATTTTTTGAGCGATTGTCTTATGTAGGGTTTTCAGGATATTTTTTTCAGGATAAGAAGATGGATTGACTGGTACCATTTTGGGATAGTTTTGTATTATACTTTTTGAGGCAAGGTGACAAAAAATGTCACTGTTTTTTTCACAGCGTTCACCTGATGGGGTGGATCATCTCATATTTTTATAGAACTGGTCGATACAGATGCTGAATACCTAATATGTCTGTCTACCTTTTTTTCCAATTTTATATAACTTAATTATGGGAAAAGGGCATTTTTTCTTTTTTGTGGAACTTTTATTTTTTATTATGTGAAACTTTTTTTTAAATTTGTTTTTACTTTTTTTTGTTCCACTGTGGGACTTGTATTCTTGAGGGTCTGATCCCCTCTGCAAAGCATTACAATACATATGCATTGTAATGCATTGGGTGTCGGTGTATTACCATTGTAAATTCACTAAGAGCCTGCCTCTGTAGAAAGCAGCCACAATGCCTATGGCATTGAGCTGCCTTCCGAGCCATCGGGTCCCCATCACAGAAGCGCATGGGGACGGGAAGGAAGCCCCCTTCCTAACTCCATACATCCTGCGGTCAGCCCTGATGGCGGCATAGCAAGAGTTAAATCGGTTAAATCTGTGTTTTCATCAATGCTGGCGTATACAGCAGGGGTTCAGCCGTCAATGATGCTGCTTCTGATCAGGCGGGCGAAGCCCCCGTGCCCCGCCTCATCAGCGCTCAATTCCTGTATAGCACTGGGGCTTAAATTACTTCCTGCAGTGCCGAACATGAATGGCAGTGGTCGGGAAGGGTGTAGCTGTGGGGGTGGGCATGTGCATGGGCATGAGACTACGACTGGCATCTGCAAAATGAGTAATTGGTAAAAGGGATACATCCTACACTCCCCAACATTGAAATTGCAACACCAAAAAAGACAAACCATCATTCTTCAATCAGCTGGAAGGCTGCTTTAAAGGAGTTGGTCACTTTCTGATTATTGTTGACCAACAGGTATGCAAGATTATAATATGACACTCAGTGGCCTACATATAGAAGTAAGGGCCCCATAGCAAGTATTAAACGAGCCCCCCCCCCCACGGGACAGAAGGGTTTCCACCTAAACCCCTTTCAGTGACCCTTGGGCCATTTTTTCCACTGCCTCATTTGCTAAATGTTGCTTCTTTAAGAGGGTAGAGTCCTGACCAAGTTTTCACCACCAGTAGAAGAGGAGAGGATCCGAGCTGGTCTGCTCCTATGGTAGTTACGCCCCTGATGACAATAATATGGTCCTTCTGCACTTTCATGAGGTGTGCCCCCTTGTTTATAAAGTCTATCAAGGAGATCAATTGAAAAATATGAAAATTGCGATCTTGCGATTGCAAGACATTTCGGTCAATAATGACCTTTCTCAGTCTGTCGCTGAAACAGAAAAATTTCAGTTTTAAAATGCTGGCTGTATACACATAAGTGAAGCATATTGAGGTACTCCAGATAGTGAGACAAAGAGACTACCAACATTATAGGACACATTGCTGAAAAAAATATACTATCTACATAATAGTAATCTTAGTGTGAACCACACTAGAAAATCAAATAGCTACCGTATTTTCCGGCGTATAAGACGACTTTTTAACCCCTAAAAATACTGGCAGAAATTGGGGGTCGTCTTATACGCCGGTAGTCGTCTTATACGCCGGGCTCAGCTTAAAAAAAAAAAATCATACTTACCTGTTCTGGCCGCCGCTGTCCTCGCTGGTTCCGCGCTCCACCGTCTTCCCTGGCGCGCACTATGACCTGACGCAGCGTCAGGTCATAGTGAGCGCCGGCAGGCATATGAATGGAGCGGGGAACCTGAGGACAGCGGCGGCCAAGAACAGGTAAGTATGATTTTTTTTAAAGTGGCTGGGACCTGGGTGGGCTGATCTGAGGGGGGCGCGGGGGCACAAGACACTGACCTGAGGTCTGCTGGGGGCACAAGAGGCTGGTCTGCTGGGGCACAAGAGGCTGACCTGAGGTCTGCTGGGGGCACAAGAGGCTGACCTGAGGTCTGCTGGGGGCACAAGAGGCTGACCTGAGGTCTGCTGGGGGCACAAGAGGCTGACCTGAGGTCTGCTGGGGGCACAAGAGGCTGACCTGAGGTCTGCTGGGGGCACAAGAGGCTGACCTGAGGTCTGCTGGGGGGCACAAGAGGCTGACCTGAGGTCTGCTGGGGGCACAAGAGGCTGACCTGAGGTCTGCTGGGGGCACAATGTGTTGATCTGAGATTTATTATTCCTGTACGGTGACATCACTGTGTTTATTATCCCTGTACGGTGACATCGCTGTGTTTATTATCCCTGTACGGTGAC
Source organism: Rhinella marina (assembly GCA_900303285.1). Taxonomy (NCBI): domain Eukaryota; kingdom Metazoa; phylum Chordata; class Amphibia; order Anura; family Bufonidae; genus Rhinella; species Rhinella marina. Next base: position 313 of record ONZH01024065.1, on the reverse strand, counting down.
ATCGCTGTGTTATTATCCCTGTACAGTGACATCGCTGTGTGTATTATCCCAGTGCAGGAAGAGGTAAGTGGTCTGTGTTTGTGTGTTTGTTTTCTATTTTCAGGGTCGTGAATGCAGAGGACTACGTCGGATTCGGTGGACTACGTCGGACCAGCTTTTTTTTTTTTAAATAAAATGGTCAAACAGGGGTCTGGGGAGTGTTTATTTCAATAAAATGTTTTATACTTGTGTGTGTGTATTTTATTTTTTTACAATACTACAGTTTTAGTAATTACGGCTATCTACAGATGGCCCTGATTACTAATACTGGCTT